>CM033629.1:5930795-6018178 GCA_019453435.1 Rhinogobius similis
ATTTCCGGTTTAGGCACAGATTCGCGTTAGTCTGGTCCTGGTCCCAGTCCTGGTCTTTACCTCGGTGTCTGCATCCGTGGCCTTCAGCTCAAACTCGGTGATGGTCTTCCTCACTCCCTCCTGGACCCTCATCCCTGGAACCGTCAGCAGCGGCAGAGAGTCGTCCACCGGTTTGATGGTGATGTAGAAGGTCTGTGCCACCTGCAAACGAGGTCAATAAAGAAGAATGGTGTGAGTTATACAGTAAGAGCCGATTTTTTTTCCAGAAAATGAAGTATTTCTCCCCAAAAGAATTGCAATTTCACATTTTTTTGCTATACTCATGTTTATTTCCTCTGTGTGTATTGGAATAATACAAAAAAACTGAGGAAAAAAGCTAATTTGACAGACAAAACTTTAAAAATGGGCCAATATTCCATTCATTTTAATGTAGAACAGCTGCTTTTTCAGCTTTTTCAGTAGTGTTAGCCCTGCGACGAGTTGGCCACTGTCCAGGGTGTACCCCGCCTAAGGCCCAAAGTCACTGGGACAGGCTCCAGTCACCCGCGACCCCTAACGGGAATAAGCGGTAGAAAATGAATGAATGAACTGAGGAAAAAAGCTAATTTGACAGACAAAACTTTAAAAATGGGCCACAATCCATTCATTTTAATGTAGAACAGCTGCTTTTTCACTCACTGTTCAACAACTGTAAGAGCAAACAAAGAGTTTAGGAGTTTTATTGTGCCAAATTCAGACACAAAGACAAAGACAAGTGGAATAAAGTGATCAAAAAGCCAAAATTTGTCTAATTATCAAAAACTGCTAACGTTAGCAGAGGGCTAAATGCTATTAAGATGCTACTATCAAAGAACCATTTATTTTTAGAAGAGGGGAAAAAGTTGGGTTTCCTGTTAAATCGATTGAGAGTTTGCCAAACCGTGTGCCGCTTTTGTCTGAAAAATGCTTCCTCAACTTTCAGACTGAGTGGCAGAAATATGGGCTGCAATATCTATTTGCGAATTTTCTGATCAGTTTTGCGACTGCGATTTATGTTTTAATAATTCTGTTCAAGTACACAATCGGAGAATTACAAAAGACCGAAATATGAACTAATAATGAACTTGTGTTTGTCACTTTTAGTCGTGTTTAGGTCAGTTTTAGTCGCATTAGTGTCACTGATTGTCGGGTTAATGTCACTTTTAGTTGCATTTGTGTCACTTTTAGTTGGGTTTCTGTCACTTTTAGTCACGTCTTTGTCGCTTACAGCTGCGTTTGTGTCACTTTTAAACGCTTTTTTGTCACTTTTAGTCGCGTTTGTGCCACTTTTAGTCACATTTTTCTTGCTTATAGATGCGTTTGTGGCACTTTTGTTATGTTTGTGGCACTTTGTCGCTTTTAGTCATGTTTTTGTCGTTTTCAATTGCATTTCTGTCACTTTTAGTCGTGTTTTTGTCACTTTTAGTCGCGTTTGTGCCACTTTAAGTCACATTTTCTCGCTTATAGATGCGTTTGTGGCACTTTTAGTCATCTTTGTGTCACTTTGTCGCTTTTGTGTCACTTTTAGTCATGTTTTTGTCGCTTTCAATTGCATTTCTGTCACTTTTAGTCGTGTTTTTGTCACTTTTAGTCGCGTTTGTGCCACTTTAAGTCACATTTTCTCGCTTATAGATGCGTTTGTGTTACTTTTAGTCATCGTTGTGGCACTTTTAGTCACTTTTAGTCATGTTTTGTCACTTGTAGTCACTTACAGTCAGGTTTTCGTCGCTTTAGGTCACGTTTTTGACACTTTTTGCTGTTTTTAAATTGCGTTTTTGTTGCTTGTTTCAAAACATTTTAACCAATATAAACTACAAGGTTTACAGCTTTTTATGCAGAATAAAAAAAGGATAATTTGTTGTTTATGGAGAAAATGATCTTATGAACTTGTGCAAATTGACAATTGCAATTCGATTTCGATTAATTATGCAGCCGTACTCACCACTCACTGCTAAAATTCAGAATGCAGTGATCCATACGGTGTGTACTTACAACAAACGACATTTTTCTCAAAGCTTAAATCTCTCCGTATAGAATATTTAAATGACTCAAGCTTAAATTAGATTATCATAAATGGACTATGTATTAAAAACCTGTGACACAAAACAGAAAAACACATTGAATTAGCCTGAAGTTTGAGTCGCCTGTAATTTGCTCTTTTTACAGCAGAGATTTTGTGTTGCTTCATTCAAAACAGTGACCCCAGAATCAGAGTCTACAGCATGATTAATTTAACACACATTAAAAACACAAACAGAGAATCCCTGGTGTTTTAAATTTTGCAAGTTTTGTTTTGGCCTGAAGCTCTTCCTCCTCCAGTCCACATCCACACTTTTAATATCCACAAATCAAACGCCTAATGTGAGATAAATATGTATGGAGGTGAATAATGGATTTGAGTCCTTGAGTCCTACACAACTAGCTTCTACAGAGCTACAAATACTGCTACTACCACCAGGCATAATCCAACTTAGTTTCTTTTTTGGAGAGACGGAAAAGCTTATTCTAATTTTTATTCTATTCTAAGCTTTTTCGTCCTTTTTACTGAAATACAAAGAAAGGAAGTACAATCGCATACAAAACATTTCCACGCTAGTGCCGAATATTTTAAAGATTTCTCTCTAGGAGAGTTGTCTTTGGATCGATGGCGGCTTAAGCGTTGCAGCTGGTTTTCCGCTCAGAGACAGCAGGGGGCGACTGGCCTTCAAACGCCCCGAAAATACAAACGCAACCACCACACGGACTTACGAAGACTTTAGTAAGGTAAAAATGTTACTGGGTTAGCAGAACTAAGTAACTTCAGCGACTTACAAAGTTTAGTTTAGTCTTTATTTGAAGGGACAATGTACAGAGACATTAAGCTCATAAAAAATACAGATGTTCCGCACCAGATTAGAGCTAAATAGCTAGTTTCCATCTGCAGTCCCTGATTTACAAGAATAAATAGTACAGTTTGCAAACAACAAAAAGATTAGTAAGAACAATTCCCCTGCAAATCCCACTCTTACGACTCAGCAAGCGCTCTCACAGCATCACACATCTGAACAGAAAAAAAGTATTTACAACATTTGTCTTATAGAATATACATGACCTACCTAATTACACTTTCACTAAAGACGCTTTGCACTTGTATGTTACTAAGATTCTACCAGTAAATTGTTATTGCACTATTAGCTCCTGAGTATAAGCCGCGACCAGAGCATATTTTACAAAGAAAACAACTTTGTCCATATGTGTTTCAAGCCGCACCTGCCTATAAGCTACAGGTGTCCATGTTGTAACAAAGGAGCTTTCTCTACACGGGGTGGACTGCTCCTCGTCCGCCTGGAGTGAACTCTTTAAAAGCCACCTCCCTTCTTGAAGTGGTTCTGAGAAGCCTCCACAGTCCAAGTGGATGCGTCAGTCCTAGTTCATCTGCATGCCTGTCCGTCCGTGGGGAGTGAGGATCTCTCGCTTCTACTGTGGATTTTCTGCCCGAGGTTTCTACTTTTTTGGGTTTTTTGTAGTTTTTCTCACTTACCGCGCGCCAAAGGAGGGTCAAAAAGGACAGGGGCATTCTGGGACAGTTATCTGAACTGCTTTCTTTTACCTGTGGCCCATCGAGGCAACTGTTGTTGTGATTTTGGGCATTATAAAATAAATTGATTTGATTTGATTTGATTAATATTACACATTTACGTTGACGGGCCGGGGCGGTTCGGGCCCCGGGGGAAGAGGCGTGCACGTGTTTTGTATCATGCGCTCCACGGCGAAAGACTGCGGTGTGCAGCCAGTGTGTGTTGTTTTCCTGTTTCCTGAAGTGGTTAAAATATGTGACGTGAGAAAAGACCCTTAAAGGGCCTCTGACAGGTTGAACTACTCA
This sequence comes from Rhinogobius similis, assembly GCA_019453435.1. Lineage (NCBI taxonomy): Eukaryota > Metazoa > Chordata > Actinopteri > Gobiiformes > Gobiidae > Rhinogobius > Rhinogobius similis. The sequence goes on from CM033629.1 coordinate 5,934,676, forward strand.
TCTAACTAAAATGCAGTTAAAACAATTATATTTCAATTTCTACTAAAATCTTTCCACATTTTACCTCAGTTTAGCTATTCTTTGAGGTTTTTAATTTTACTTCCTGGTTGTAAAGTATGACATCACACTAGGAAATTACCATAGCAACCGCACTGTACACTGGGCCAAAACTCCTCTAATGTCACAGATTTTGTTCATTTGACAAAGAAAAATGCATGTGAACATCTTTATTTTGCTGAATCAATGTTTAAAGGGTCAGAAAAGTTTATTTTGTGTAAATTATGCATAACCTTTGTCTCCCCAGTGTGATGTCATCAGTTTGTTTACTTCCTGTAATTTTTTCAACTTTTCTTCACAAATAGCGACCCGATTGGTGTAAAACTACAATTTATATTTACAAGAGGTATTAATAGGCTGAATAAAGTCAAAATTAGAAAAATTCAAAAAATCTGTCATACGCACTTTAATGAGAGAGAAAAAAGAGAGCGTAACGGAAGAGAAAGCGCAGGAGGAGAGAGAGAGAGAGAGAAGAAAGGAGCGAGGGAGAGATCATGTGGGCCGGCGTCAGCGGAGGAACAGGCCCGTCTGGTACAGGAGACGTCCCGCTGGTGCAGATAGAACACTAAACAACTGAAGCCCTGTCAGGCGCTTATTCTGCCAATTGACCTTATTCTGCCCCGCCCACTTTTGCCGTTTTTTGCACTTTTGTTGTAAACGCACTTCCGTTTGACGAGAACTCCGTTAAAGCTAATGACGAACGAGGGAAAAGTCTCGCCGCTAAAATGTTACATAAAGTAGATTGATTTGTGTAAAATGTTTAATGAACACGAACAACAACAAGTCAACAACACAACGATTTCCTGAAAACGTCTTTTTAGTCGAGTAGAACTTATTTTCTGTTGAGCTCGTCTGCTCCATGTAAACTAAAACAACGGAAACAAGACGGCGGTGCGTACGGCAACTTCCGGAATAAGGTGAATAAAACTCTGCAGGATCTCAGTTTACCTAACTCCGGTTCTACACGTGCGCAGCCCGGTCGGGTCGAATCATGCAGCAAATGACTCCAGTCGGGTTCGAACAGTACCCGCGGGCTCGGGTCGGGTTCAGACAGTACGTGCGCGGGCTTGGGCGGGTCCGATTTAAACTCTACCCTAGACACCGCTCCCTTAAAAATACATAAATTAGCCGCATCGCTGTATAAACCACAGGGTTGAAATCATGAGAAAAAAGTAGCGGCTTATAACCTGCATTTTACGGTACTTTAAAACAGTCAAAATTCAGAACCAGAATTCAGCACCACCGATCGACAAATAAAAAAATACTTTCTAACATATCTTGTGTGAGTTTCTTCTAAGACAGCTGTAAAAAAAAAAACGATAAGCTCATTTACCTGATGTATTGTTTAGAATGCACTACTGGCTTGTCTGTGTCATTTTGTGTTGTTTTGGTTTGTCGATAAAGTAAGTTCAAACTGAGGCGCATCACTTCCTGTTCTGTAGTGCCAGGAAAGGCAAGGAATCCACATGGCCTGCAGTCTCATCCAGGGTTAAGGACTGATAAATCAATGTCGTAAGTTACTAAAATGTATGATTTGGAAGTTCATGTTCATATCTGTGTTATTTCATAAGAATGTTGTATAATTTTGGATAAAAAGTAAATGCTAACTTGGTCATTGTTAAGGAAGCTGCATAATGATAATGCTTTGTCACATTGTTCAAATCAACCATTCAGCAGTTCATGTACACTGAATTTTCTTTGTTTTTCTGTGTTTTTGGTGATAGTTTTCACTCCATGTTATGATGAAGGAGTCAACAGTAAAGCTACAAAATACAATGTCGACTCGTCTCTTTGTCGTGAATGGAGTTTAGCGTGGTGTTTAGTCTACGGTCTGTTGCACCTTGACGAGAACACTATACCTGACATGTTTCAGCAGCAGGATTCCTCGTTCATCAGGCAGGTAAATTTGTGTATAGCTTTTTTTTTGTCTTACTAGAAGAAACTCACAAGTTAATAATTACAAGAAGACAGAATGAACTTTCCAAATATCTTGAGTGTTCGAGTGTTTTCAATGACAGATCCTCCTCCAGGGCAGATCTGTTCATTAGGATTCAGAGTGAGTGACAGGGGGGCGGGGCTTCCTGATTACCGCCTCGGTCACGTCGACACGGCTCACGATCAGGGCCCAGAGACACTTATGTAACAGCAGGAACAACCGCTGTAGATCAGGGCTGTGCTGTTTTACTTCAACGAGGGCCAGATTGTTCAGATGGTTTTGTCTTCGAGGCCAGAAATGTGTCCAGCGCTTTTGAAATATGAAAACAATTTATATATGAAAGGCTCTAACACCAACTGCAGAACTAAAACAGGACTAAACCAGTCTAATCCAGGACTAATCTAGGTCAAAACCAAGTCGAAACAAGGTCTAATCCAACACTAGACTAGGACTAATACAGGTCAAAACAAGGTCTAATCCAGGACTAAACTAGGACTAATCCAGGTCTAAAACAGGTTTAAACCAGGTCTAAACCAGGTATAATTCAGGTCTAATCCAGGACTAAACCAAAAACAAGAGATATAATATTTTCTATATTTTTGGAAGATGGTTGAGGGCCGGATCATGTCCCTTGGAGGGCCTGATTTGCAAATTATAATTATATAATTAATTAAAAAGTCTATGTGACAGTTTAGACACACATTTGACTAAAACATATTGAACATGATTATATTTAAAGGTTGAATGGAGGATTTCTCGCCGATTTGAAAATCTGCGACTGTTAGTCCTTTTTTTGAAAAAGCGCATGCGCAGGTTCCCCCTCCCTCCCTCCCGTTTCTCCTGACTGAACACCTAGCAAACCTCGTGCACCAGCACCAGCAGCACTGCTCCATGTGCATTTGTTTACAAGACGATTGGTGTCGCTTTCTCACGACAACCTCCACGAAGAAGATTTAAAAACTTTCAAAATGTATAAAAAAATAAAAAAGAGTCAGATAAACAGTTACCTGTCCAGCAGAAACTTTGCAACGGAGGCATCAGTTGGAAGCCTGTTTTGCGCTTTCAATGCTCCCCCCAAATTTCTTCACAAACTGCAACTTCACGGATGTAAAACTGTGATAAATATTTACCACAGGTGCCCTCCCACCAAACTAAGTCATAATTACAAATTCATCTGAACCATATACACTTTAAGCGTAATTAAAGTGAATTTTTTTTAGCAAAGTGTAACCGTGTACATCATCAATGTTTGACCCACAACCTTCTTCCAGACAGACGAGAAACAGGACAACCACTCTGGCACAGGAACACAGAGACGACATGCTGGAGCTGGGAGTTGAACCCACAACCTCCTCACCTCGTTGTTGCCGTCGGACACGGTGAAGGAGAACTGGTCGGCGTGCTTCTCCTCTTCACTGGTATGGACGTACTGGACGCTCCGAGACGCCAGATCGGCCTGAGTGAACGAACTGATCCTGGAGCCTGGACGACACAAAACGCACAAGACGCACACAGATGAAACGTGAGCTAAAGTGTTCAGATAAAAGTCACTAAAAACAACACAAAACAACGACACGCACAGATGAAACATGAGCTAAAGTGTTTAGATAAAACGTCACTAAAAACAACACAAAACAACGACACGCACAGATGAAACGTGAGCTAAAGAGTTCAAAAAAAGTTTCACAAACACAAAACGATGACAAGCACAGATGAAACGTGAGCTAAAGTGTTCAAATAAAGCTTCATGAAACAAATAAAGCTTCACAAAACAAGACAAAATGATGACACAAATAGATGAAACGTGAGCTAAAGTGTTCAAATAAAGCTTCACAAAAAAAAAAAAAAAACACAAAACAACGACACGCACAGATGAAATGTGAGCTAAAGTGTTCAAATAAAGCTTCACAAAACAACACAAAATGACGACACATACAGGCTTCACAAAACAAACTACACAAAACAATGACACGCACAGATGAAACATGAGCTAGTGTTCAAATGAAGCTTCACAAATCAAATAAAGCTTCAGAAAACAACACAAAACGACACACACAGATGAAACGTGAGCTAAAGTGTTCAGATAAAACGTCACTAAAAACAACACAAAACAACGACACGCACAGATGAAACGTGAGCTAAAGTGTTCAAATAAAGCTTCACTAAAAAAAAACAACACAAAACAACGACACGCACAGATGAAACGTGAGCTAAAGTGTTCAGATAAAGCTTCACAAAACAAATAAAGCTTCAGAAAACAACACAAAATGACGACACACACACAGATGAAACGTGAGCTAAAGTGTAAAAGTGTGTGTAAAATAAAGCTTCAGCACAAAAAAAGTGCGCCTCAGCTGAAAATTTAAGAGCAGGACGTTTTAAGAGGTTTTTGTTCCAGTTTCTCTCTCTCTCTCGCTCTCTCTCTGTCTCTCTCTCTCTGTCTCTCTCTCCGTCTTTCTCCGTCTCTCTCTCCCTCCCTCTCTAGCTCTCTCTCTCTCCATTTATCTTTCTCTGTCTTTATCTCTCCATATCTCTATATCTTTGTCTCCCTCTCTCTCCCCATCTCTCTGTTTCTCTTTCTCTGTCTCCCCCCCTCTCTCTCTCTGCCTCTTGATCTCTGTCTCTCTTTCGGTGTGTCTCTCCACCTCTCACACTCTGACTCTCTTTCTATCTCTCTCGCCATCTGTATCTCTCGCTCCATTTCGCTCTGTCTCCCTCTGTCTCTCTTTGTCTCTCTCTCTCTCTGTTTCTTTCTCTCTGTCTCTTTCTGTCTCCCATCTCTCCCTCTCTGTCTCTCCCTCTCTGTCTCTCTATCTCTCTCTCTTTGTCTTCTGTCTCTCTCCCTCTTTCTGCCCCCCTCTCTCTCTCTCTCCCTCTCTCTGCCCCCCCCCCCCTCTCTTCCTCTCTCTCTGCCCCTCTCTATCTGTCTCTCTCATCCATTATGCTCTGTCTCCCTCTCTCTCTCTTTGTCTCTCTGTCTCTCTCTCCCTCCCCTCTCTCTCGGTTTTCCTCCCACCCTCTGTCTCTCTCTCTTTCTCTCTCTCTGTCTCTCTTTCTCCCTCTCTCGCTCTCTCTCCCCCCTCTCTCTCTCTCTCTCTCTCTCTCTCCCCCTCTCTATCTGTCTCTCTCTCTCTCTGCCTTGCTCTCTCTGTCTCTTTCTGTCTCCCATCTCTCCCTCTCTGTCTCTCTATCTCTCTCTCTTTGTCTTCTGTCTCTCTCTGTCTTTCTCTCCCCCTCTCTTTCTCCCTCTCCCTCTCTCCCCCTCTCTTTCTCCCTCTCTCTCTTTGTCTTTCTCTCTCTCTCCCCCTCTCTATCTGTCTCTCTCTCTTGTTCTATCTCTAATATATTCACATAAAGTATCTAGATATTGATATTTTTTGACAATCCTAAAAGGCATAACCTTTACTGAATATTTAAGACATTCAATCTTTTAAGGACAAACGCTCCCAGAAAGTATGAGATTGGAGGTTCTGACGTTTCAATTTCTTTGTACACCGTGTCCCTCTAAAATAAAATTGTTATTAAATTCGAGGTTTGCATAGTCCCAGAGAACCTTTTACCAAATTGTCTTTGAGGACTTTTGCACCTACTCTGTCATTATTATTTGGATTGCAGCATTTAAAACAAAAATGAGCCGCAATAAAAAAAATAGCACATTGAGACACTTAATACAGGCTACAGTAAAATAAACAAATATACTAGATCAGGGGTGGGCAATTATTTTGACGCAAGGGCCACATTGGATTTTTACACTTGCCTGGGGGCCGGACCATTTTACACACATACTACTACACATAGACTTAATGCCTAAAATACACAAAAAATTACAACAGAATAGCAAAAATCATTACCTTTATTTAGTGGGAACAGTGCAGTTGATCACTCCTTTTATCCAATGCATCAAAGTTTGGTGTTATTCTAGTGGTGGCTGTTCTCAAAACTGATTTTTAATGAACAAGCAGCTGCTCAGGAAACTATAAAATGACAAATGCACCACACCTAACTCATACAATTTTTTATTGAATGCTTTGCGGGCCGGATCAAAATGCCAAAAGGGCCGCATGTGGCCCCCGGGCCTTAGTTTGCCCCCGTCTGTACTAGATCCACAATATATATTATTCAACTCTAGTGTTCCAATCTTATCGCGCAATGAAAAAAATAAAACTGACAAGCGACTAGATTTGCAATTTCTGTTTCAAAGCAGCAGGATTGTGTTGGGAGCGCAATGTAAACAACTCCAGGAGCAGCTCAGGGAGAAATATGAAGCGCCAAGAACAAGACGCATCTCAGAACAGATTTGTAGAGCTCTAAACTGAAAGAACACATTCTATAAAAGATAGGGATATTCTGATCGTCGCTGGTGACATTCTATCAATCCATTTTCACGGAGCAGCGAATAAAAAAACGTAATTACATTGTTCGGTGACAGATAGTTATTTATATATTCGGCGCTTTTGACGACGAGTGATTACTGTCAACATCCACCTCCGAGATTTGTGGCACGTGGTGAAACAAAACCCAAACACTGTCAAACCGCTGTGTCCCGCTGTGTTTTCGGTGCGTTATTGTTCAGAATATCGTTAGAGTTAAGAAATGTTTTCGTGCCAACAACCTTGTTTTCGGCGCTAATTGCCATCGGTAACAATCCACACAAAACACTTCTACGTGTGGGTTTGTTTTCCAACTCTGCTCTGGTGTTACTCACGTGTGCTCGAGTGGTTTTCAGTCGCCAAAACAGCCCTGGATTTGCATAGTTTGAGATGTTTGGAGGCTAATGCTAACTCTCCCATCGAAAATGCATTATTGCTATCTAGGGCGGCAACGATTAATCGACTAATCATGACTAGTCGACTATAAAAAAGAATTGTTTATAATAACTGATAATTGTTAACTGGACTATTCACCTTATCGCGGAAGTTGTTGTGGGCGCCGCCATCTTGTTTCCGTTGTAGTTTACAAGGAGCAGACGAGCTCAACAGAAAATAAGTTCTACATGGACTAAAAATACGTTTTCAGGAAATCAGTGCAGTGTGACGTGTTGCTGCCCGTGCTCATTAAACATTTTACACAAATCAATCTACTTTATTTTATGTTTTAGCAAGAGACTTTTCCCTCGTTCGTCATTGGCTTTAACGGAGTTCTTGTCAAACGGAAGTGGGTTTACAACAGAAGTGTGAATCTGTGGCAAAAAGAGGCAAAAGTGGGCGGGATAAGATGAATACAGACTCTAAAAGACATTTCAAAAGACCTTTTATAACAAAGACAGTGACATTATTACATCAAAATGTCAAAAAAATAGTAATAGATTAGTGAATAGATTGAATATAGAATAGATTATTGCTGATTTTCAAAAGAGGCAAAAGTGGGCAGGGCAGAATAAGGTGAATACAGACTCTAAAAGACCTTTTATAAACAAAGACAGTGACATTATTACATCAAAATGTCAAAAAAAAAATAGATTATTGCTGATTTTCAACAATACTACACTTTATTCACAAATATTCTCCATCTAGAGGCCTTCATTCACCATGTTTCAACCTTTATTTGGCTCATAATATATTTAAATGTCTAAATATACAATAGCAATAATCGTTTGACTAGTCGACTACTAAAATAATCATTAGTGACAGCCCTGGCACTAACTCCTGGAATGGTACCAGGCTAATGGAACACAGCGTTTCCAAACAATGCAAGGGTCTATGGCAGGGGTGTCCAAACTTATTCCATCGAAAAGGCATATTGAAATATAGACCAAGCGGAGGGCCACAAATCAATCATGAAATGTTAAAAAAAGCTGCATTTATCTGATGTTTTAAGCTCCACCACATCTACATTCAGTCTCAGTGCCTTAATATCAGGTCTGTGTGGCACCAAAATGTTAGTTATTTAGGTTGGAATTGTAGAAAATCTGAAATGTGCTGTAAATAGTACTTATCAGGACAATGTGGGCCAGTTCACCAGGAAGACTAAGGGCCAAGAAAAATTAGTCTGAGGGCCGCATTTGGCCCCCGGGCCTTAGTTTGGACATGCCTGGTCTATGGGATTATTAAGTGTGACGTCCCACGCGGGGTATTCCTCACTTCTGGGGTCTGAGCTGCCGCGGCGATTTCGCAGCTGATTTTGTTTTGTTTTTGACGCCACAGTCTGAGCGATCAATACAAACAGGACAGAGAAGCTTTACTTACATTGATTTCCATGGGATAAGAATAAAAAGAAGTGACTTGAATTGATGAGGTGAGTTTATGTTAGGGTCACAGCTGTTTTAACAACTTTTACTCTTGGAACAAAGGCCTGGATAGACGTGTTGTAGATATGGTACTATTACGTTAAATAAAAGAAAGAATTAACAGTTAGGCAGACGGACGTTCCTAAAGGTGCGTTACGATGTAGTTAGCTACTGTTTCGCTACCAATAACATAAAAACCAGAGCTAGTTCTCCATAAATTGTCCAAAGTTTTTGCTCACTCACTTACTTCAGTCCTACCATCCATATTATTCACTTCTGTTGAGTTTGTAAGTGCTTTCCACAACTTTCAGAGCAGAGTTTTACAGTACGTTACAGTAAAGCTAACAACTACTAGCATGCTAACGGGCGCAGACGACACACAACAGTCTCACAGAGCTGCTTTTACAATATATCTGTGAAGGGACAACATGGATTTTACTTTATTACATGAAAATAATCAGTCACATATGCAAAGGACCCGGAAGAGAGAAAATATGTGCCTCTTTTTATGTCTATGATCCGAACTCTTATAGTAAAGGGACTTCCGGTTTGATGCTAACGTGTTGGCGCCAAGAAATGGCTACTTGAGGGAAAAGTCGCTAAAACATTATATAAAGTAGTTTGATTTGTGTAAAATGTTTAATGAACCACGCAGCAACAACAAGTCAACAACGCATAGCGATTTCCTGAAAACGTCTTTTTTAGTCGAGTAGAACTTATTTTCTGTTGAGCTCGTCTGCTCCGTGTGAACTACAACGGAAACAAGACGGCGGCGCGTACGGCAACTTCAGGAATAAGGTGAATAGAGCTCGGGATAGAGCGTCAAAAAAACAGCCGTTGCCATGGAAATCTGCCATGTTTGTTGCTGGTGTGTTAAACTCACATAAAGAAACATCAAAAACAAAAAATCCATGGAAGAATCCTGATAAACTGCTGATCACTTCTGGTGAATACATTTATCAATATATAGTGTTAGAATACTTTAAAATTAACGCTAAGTTAAGTTTAGCATTTTGCAATTTAAAATCTCCATTGATTTAACATTGGGAAAACTGAAAATTCTGTTAAGTGTGACGCTCGGTAAGCAGTGGTGGCCCTAGGAATTTGGGGGCCCAAGACAAAATTAAAGGGCCCATGACAGGTTGGGCTACTCATTTAACCAAAATGTAGTTCAGATAAACATATTTCAAAATTAGCTAAAATTCTTTACAAATTTTACACCGTTTTCGCAATTTTTAGCTTTTTTATTTTACTTCCTGGTTGTAAATGATGACATCACGCTAGGAAATTACCATAGCAACCACACTGTAAACTGGGCCAAAACTCATCTAATGTCACATTATTTTGATATGACAAATAAAAATAAATGTGAACACCTTTATTTTGTTGAATTCATGTTTAAAGGGTCAAAAAAGTAGTTTCTTTTGTGTAAATCATGTATAACCTTTGTCTCCCCAGTGTGATGTCATCAGTTTGTTTACTTCCTGTATTTTTCAACTTGTTTATCATCTTTTCTCCACAAACAGCGACCTGATTGGTGTAAAACTATAATTTATATTTACAACAGATATTAACACACTAAATAAAGTCAAAATTAGAAAATCATAGAAACCCCTCATACGCACTTTAAGTACAGGGCCTCCTCATCAAGTGTGATTTTCTGGAACTTTTCTGTCGTGTCTCTTGACTTGTTCTTGAAAGGAAGCTTGTTTTTTTGTTGTTTGTTGATAATCTTTTCACAAATTCACATGTGCAACAGCTTACATGTTTCTAGCTTTAAACAGGGGGTTTGGGGGTCCTTCCCCAGAGAAATATCTACGAAATCAGACCATATTTCCCATTTGTTGGTGCATTTTAACACAAGTTCATCTGATTAAAATATATTGTTTTCATTTTTTTTGTTATATCTTATTCACTGTATAACTTCAGTGTGTGTGTGTGGGGGGGGTTCCAGACTATTTTGTTGGTCATTTTCTTGTTTAAAAGTACACTGCACTTTTGCGATACTGAGAGAAAAGCAACAGTTTCAGAGCCTTGTGCTAATGATGACTTGTAACGGCATCTTATTGTGGGCCCCTTAAGGTTCGGGGCCCTAGTCAATTGTGCCCCTTTGCCTAATGGTAAGTCCGCCCCTGCTAGTAAGGCCAGGCCATAGAACTATAATAAAACCTGGAAGATGAATCCAAAATGGCGCCCTGTTTATCCCTGTGGAGTGAGCTCATTGGTGCATGACCCCAAAAAAGTTTCTTACTTCCGCATTTACTTCCTGATACGGAGGCTGCCATCTTTGCTTTACTTCCTGATACGGAGGCGGCCATCTTTGCTTTACTTCCTGATACGGAGGCGGCCATCTTTGCTTTACTTCCTGATACGGAGGCTGCCATCTTTGCTTTACTTCCTGATACGGAGGCTGCCATCTTTGCTTTACTTCCTGATACGGAGGCTGCCATCTTTGCTTTACGGCGCCACGTGACGACAATCCCCCACTTCATATAAAAACGGTAATTTCGGTGATTTTAGAAACGGTAGAAAAGAACATTTCCTTCTATTTTATTTAAATACCGATAATAATTCAGTCCTGTCTGTGATTATAATGTGCAATTTTAGAACAGAGGGGGCGTACATTATCCAGTTCATTTAATACATCCATGGGCCAGCCACACGAGTGAAGTCTTATGCCGTTATTTCTGTGAGTTTGGAGTGCTCTGCTCATGCGTACCTGGGTTGTTGGCGTGCTCCAGATGCCCTAACGCGGGTTGCTTGGTCACGGTGTAGAGCAGCTCGCCCGGCTCGCTGTCCTGGTCACTGGCCGACAGCTGCAGAGTGGTGATCTTCTTCATGGTGTTCTCGTCCAGGACCAGGCCCTTGTTTGTCTCCACGGAGGGGGGCAGTCGGTCCTCTGCGGAGAAGGACACGGACACGGCACACGGTTAGACGAGGAAGTGGAAACGCTCTCAAAGTCCATCACCACTCTTTTTTTTAATTTTATTGTTTACACCTTTGCCAAGGAGGCCAAGCCCACACTGGCGTCCACCCGCCTCCCATCCATGCACCGGATAAAACTAGAAGGCAGCCAGCGTATCCGAGCGGCAGACCCCCAGGACCCCCCCCCCAGGCGCCACAAAGGAAATGAAACCGGCCAGACCCAGAGTGCAAACCGGACCATCACCAGCACCCAGGAATCCTCCAGAGGACCACACAGGGACAGCCGCCGCACCCAGAGAGGGACAACGAGCACCCAGACACACCTCCCGTCCACCACCATCACCGCTGTCACCCCACTTTAAATCCAACACAAATTGCACAGATGATTTAAACAAACTCCCATTTAATTGCTTTTATTTCTCCCCACTCTTCGAACATTTTTTCATATCCTGTGTTGCCCTATATTATGTATAATGTGTATGCTATATATATTGTGTCGAAATGCATTAAAAGAAGGAGGACAAGTGTAGGTATTCAGCTTGCCCTAACTAAGAAATGATGCATTAAAACAATCTTAAAACATTGGGAGAGGGTCCAGGTTCAGATTATTTCCAATCATCCCACAACAATAACAGTAATGACTAAAGGTGCACCTAGATATCGTCGCCCCCTCCAGACGCCCCCGTCCAAAATAAAAGTTTAAAATGACAGGAAGTGGTTCTAAAACGGAATCCCTCGGTGACGTCATCGAAAAGCGACGTGCCGATGGAAATAAAGAGACAGTTTCAAGTTCCTGCGCATTATTACGGTTCTATTCAGGCGACGCAAATGAGGCTTTATTAAAGATCTTTATCTTTAATAAAGCCTCATTTGCCGTCTCTGCAGTAAAACAGCCAGAGCCGTGGAGTGACGCTCAGGACGTCAAGACAATCCTCGTATTTGACCCTTTTAGATCGAAATTAGTGTTTGCATTGCGGTTTTACGAAATAAGTCAATTTAAACTCTAAAAAAATAACACTGAATTGACACGTTTTCCATTAGAGAAATTTAGATGTGAAAAACTATTCGATTGTTAATGGAAACACAACAAATGATGAGAGAGGATTGGTTTTCTATCCATAATTTTCATTGTTTGACTTGATTGTAAAGTTAACCAATGCGCATTCATTAAACCAGACCTCCCAACCAAGTTTTTTCTAAAAGAGGTCAAATTTTAATGAAGATATGACGCCTCAATTGCATCTTTGAAGAATGTTATAATCATTACTGTTCTGTAACGTCTTTATTAAGAACAAAATAATTATATTTTTCTTTATATGACAGTAGCATCACATGTACACTGCAAAAAATACATTTCTAGAGGAGTTAAAATGTCTTGATTTCAGGATATTAATCTAAATTTCAGACGTTTTGACTCGTTAAGATCAGTGGAGACAATTTATTTGATGGAATTAAATTATTTCACTTGTTTCAAACAGTTTGTGACTTGTTTCAATACATTATTTCTTATTTCAATCCAAATTATCTGTCAGTGAGTTAAGATAATTTTACTTACCACTGACAAATGTATTTTCTTATTTTAAGCAAAATTATTGTGTTATCAGTCAGAAATACCTTGAAACCATGAAATATTCTGCATCACATCAACAATTAAATCTCATCGAGTCAAAACTTCTCAAATCCAGATAAAAATGATAAATTCAGGTAATTTTAAGCTCGGATAGATTTACATTTTAGTTAATTTGGATTGAATTAAGAAATAATATATTAAAACAAGTCAGAAACGGTTTGAAACAAGTAAAATAATCTAGTTCCATCAAATAAATCGTCTCCACTGATCTTAACGAGTCAAAACGTCTGAAATTCAGATTAATATCCTACAATCAAGACATTTTAACTCATCTAGAACTTCATTTTTGCAGAGTAGGAGAAGGGTGTTTGGGTCGACAACATATCCACGCGTGAAATTAGGGGAGAAAAAGGTTGGGAACCACTGCATTAAGCAACATGTGTTATCTCAAAATGTGCAACACCTGAAATTATAAAGTCACTTGGAGGCAGTAAAAGAGAACATTTTATTCCCCGGTTCACATAATTTGAAATGCTTAAGAAATAAATCTAATTGGCAAGAAAAAAAGTGCTGTAAACCCAGTGCAAAATACAGAGACATGACAAAATTCCTCATCTAAGTCGCTTGTCACTTAGCATTCTGTGAGCGCGTGTGGTTTAGCGATGCATGCTAAAGTCTTCAGGGAGACGGCTAAAGCAGCGTAATGGTCTTGTTTTCAGCCTAAATCAATCCCGGATTATCTGAGTGCTACGGGACGGAGGAGAGAGAGGAGGAGGACGCAACTAATTGTACCCAAGAGTCAGGCTGATATTTTATATCTGAATTCTTGGGTCTAAATTACAATCAAAGTATGTTTAATTTATCAGTGGGGAGTGCATTTTACCCAGAACTAGTGCTGCTTGATACGGTGATAAAAATGGAATGTTGAGCTGGTCCCTGTGACAATCTGCTATTTTTGTGAAATCGTCGTGATTGACTGTTTGTGTCTTTAATGCAGCTGTCTGTTCAAACACACTTTTTCTCCTGTTGTTTAGCCGCTGAAGACACAACCAAAAGTGAAAAAATGTCTTCAAAAACAACAAAAACGCACCAATAAAAAACAAATACGACTCAATGTACTAAAACATGACTAAAAATGCCAAAGACACAACTAAAATTGACAAAAAGTGACAAAAAAACGACAGACTCGACTAAAAGTGACAAAAAACAACAAAAATGCGATTAAAACTGACAAAAACATGACTAAAAATGACGAACACACAACTATAAGTGACAAAAAGTGACAAAAGAAATGACTAAAAACGACAAAGATGTGACTAAAAGTGACAAAGATGCAACTAAAATGGACAAAAAGTGACTAAAAACAACAGACGTAACTAAAACTGACAAAAATGTGAATAAAAATGATGATTACTCAACTAAAAGTGACAAAAAGTGACTTAAAACGACGAAGACGTGACTAAAAGTGACAAAAAATGACTAAACATAACAAATATGTGACTAAAAACCACAAAGACGTGACTGAAAGTGAAAAAAGTCACTAATAATGACAAAGACGTGACTAAAAGTGAAAAAAGTCACTAATAATGACAAAGACGTGACTAAAAAGGAAAAAAACGTGACTAAAATGACGATTACGCAACTAAAAGAAACAAGAAACAAAAAATGACTAAAAACGACAAAGACTACTAAAAGTGAAAAAAGTCACTAAAAACGACAAAGACGTGACTAAAACTGACAAAAACGTGATTAAAAATGATGATGATGCAACTAAAAGTGACAAAACGTGACTTAAAACGACAAAGACGTGACTAAAAGTGACAAAAACGTGACTAAAATGATGATGATGCAACTAAAAGTGACAAAACGTGACTTAAAACGACAAAGACGTGACTAAAAGTGACAAAAAAAATGACTAAACATAACAAATATGTGACTAAAAACGACAAAGACGTGACTGAAAGTGAAAAAAGACACTAATAATGACAAAGACGTGACTAAAAATGACAAAAACGTGACTAAATATGACAAATACGTGACAAAAAATGAAAAAAAAACGTGACTAAAATGACGACACGCAACTAAAAGAAACAAGAAACAAAAGGTGACTAAAAACGACAGACTACTAAAAGTGAAAAAAGTCACTAAAAACGACAAAGACGTGACTAAAACTGACAAAAAATGACTAAACATAACAAATATGTGACTAAAACGACAAAGACGTGACTGAAAGTGAAAAAGTCACTAATAATGACAAAGACGTGACTAAAATGACAAAAACGTGACTAAATATGACAAAGACGTGACTAAAAATGAAAAAAAAAACGTGACTAAAATGACGATTACGCAACTAAAAGAAACAAGAAACAAAAAGTGACTAAAAACGACAGACTACTAAAAGTGAAAAAAGTCACTAAAAACGACAAAGACGTGACTAAAACTGACAAAAACGTGACTAAAAATGTTGATGATGCAACTAAAAGTGACAAAAATAGACTTAAAACGACAAAGACGTGACTAAAAGTGACAAAAAAAAATGACTAAACATAACAAATATGTGACTAAAAACAACAAAGACGTGACTGAAAGTGACAAAAACGAGACTAAAAGTGAAAAAAGTCACTAATAATGACTAAAACGTTACTAAAAATGACGATTACGCAACTAAAACTGACTAAAAGTGACAAAAAATGACTAAACATAACAAATATGTGACTAAAAACGACAAAGACGTGACTGAAAGTGAAAAAAGTCACTAATAATGACAAAGACGTGACTAAAAATGAAAAAAAAAACGTGACTAAAATGACGATTACGCAACTAAAAGAAACAAGAAACAAAAAGTGACTAAAAACGACAGACTACGAAAAAAGTCACTAAAAACGACAAAGACGTGACTAAAACTGACAAAAACGTGACTAAAAATGATGATGATGCAACTAAAAGTGACAAAAATAGACTTAAAACGACAAAGACGTGACTAAAAGTGACAAAAAAAAAGACTAAACATAACAAATATGTGACTAAAAACAACAAAGACGTGACTAAAAATGACAAAAACGTGACTAAAAGTGACGATTACGCAACTAAAACTGACAAAAAGTGACTAAAAACGACAGACATGACTAAAAACGACTGCTTAAAATGTGAATTTTAACTTAAAGTGAACATGAATCGTGGTAAAATCGTAATCATGATCTGGCCCCATGAATATAGTGATAATGTTTTGCCACATGGCCCAGCCGTACCCAGCACGCTGATGTAGAAGGACTGATCGATGAGTTTGTTGCCCTCAGGATCCACCAGGTTAAACTTGAACGATAGACTTCCTCCTTTCTCCGACTTCTCGTGGCTGAACTGCACCAGACCTGGCAACACAAGAAGAATATTAGCAATTAATGACACACAATACAAGCTTTTGCATGACGGTACTACTTAGCCTCTCACGATGGCACATTTACTGTATTGTTAAAGAAAATATCACGATAAACAATAACACTGAAAGAAAAATCCCAAACATAGTCATTCTGAAAGTGAAAAATTGTTAAAAACACGAGCTACATTAAATAATTTGCAGATTTTGAGTCGTAAAAGTGACTTATTTCCCTCTCTGGAATCCAAATCTTATCAAAAACAAACAAAACGTTCTCTAAAGTGTATACAAAAGGTGCACAGGATAAATACTGAGCCCCAAAAATACTGTTCTTTCAATCAAATACTGAATACTGATAAGTCCAGTCCTGATAAGTCGATATAGTAATTACGGTGACAGGCCTAATTACTCCACTTGCCAATCATCGCCGCCCAGTCGCTGTCGCTCTGGCTGCCATTCTACGCCAAACCTCGCCGAAGATCAATGATTAGAAAACTGTACCCAATCTTTGTCCGTTTAGTTGAGCAAATATATTGTAAAGTATAGTATGTTTATGTTTATGTAGTATGTTTATTTATCGTCCAAGAACCAGAAGGTGCGCTGTTAGCATGCTAGTTATTGTTAGCTTTACTATGTTGGTGTTGCCAGGTCTGCGTGTTTGGCCAGAGCAATTTTCCATGTCAAATTTTAGATTACGGCCAGACACTACAGGCAAAACTGATTTTTTTCTGATATTTTTCTGTCTCTTTCACTGGTCTGTCCAACTCCCACGCTTCCTGCTAGAGCGCCCCCTAGAGGCCGTTCGCGTAAAAATACATAAATTAGCCGTATAGACCGCAGGGTTCAAAGCATGAGAAAAAAGTAGAGGCTTAGTCACCTTATTCCTGAAGTTGCCGTACGCGCCGCCGTCTTGTTTCCGTTGTAGTTCACACGGGGCAGACGAGCTCAACAGAAAATAAGTTCTACTCGACTAAAAAGACGTTTTCAGACTGACCAGGAAATCGTTGCGTTGTGACTTGTTGTTGCTCGTGTTCATTAAACATTTTACACAAATCAATCTACTTTATGTAACATTTTAGCGGCGAGACTTTTCCGTCGTTCGTCATTAGCTTTAACGGCGTTCTCGTCAAACGGAAGTGCGTTTACAACAAACGTGCAAAAAACGGCAAAAGTGGGCGGGGCAGAATAAGGTGAATAGACCGGTTCAAAGCGTGAGAAAAAAGTAGCGGCTTATAGTCCACACTTTACGGTACATCTAGAATCGTAATAATGATGCAAACTGACTGTTCAAAACACAATCAAACGAGTGTATTCCTCCGCTCTCTCTCTTTCACTGGTCTGTCCAACTCCCACGCTTCCTGCTAGAGCGCCCCTAGAGGCCGTTCATGGAAAAATACATAAACTAGCCGCATAGACCGCAGGGTTCAAAGCATGAGAAAAAAGTAGAGGTTTAGTCACTTTATTCCTGAAGTTGCCTTACACACCGCCGTCTTGTTTCCGTTGTAGTTCACATGGAGCAGACGAGCTCAACAGAAAATAAGTTCTACTCGACTAAAAAGACGTTTTCAGACTGACCAGGAAATCGTTGCGTTGTGACTTGCTGTTGCTCGTGTTCATTAAACATTTTACACAAATCAACCTACTTTATGTAACATTTTAGCGGCAGACTTTTCCCTCGTTCGTCATTAGCTTTAACGGAGTTCTCGTCAAACGGAAGTGCGTTTACAACAAAAGTGCAAAAAGAGGCAAAAGTGGGCGGGGCAGAATAAGGTGAATAGACCGCAGGGTTCAAAGCATGTGAAAAAAGTAGCGGCTTATAGTCCGCACTTTACGGTACATCTAGAATCGTACTCGTTTTCCGCCCGCGCTCACCTTTGTTGACCTGGTCCTGGGTGAATCCGTTCAGGGGCCCCTTCACCGACAGCTTCTCCCGTTTGCCGTCGTGGCTCAGCAGCAGTTTCCCGCTCGCAGGTTCTTTGGTCAAAACGTACCGCAGCTTCAGGTTGTCCGAGTCGATGTCCGTGCCCTTCAGGTTCTGCTCCGTGATTTTAGACGACGTTCCTGCAGCAGAAAGGACTCAAGGTCAAACCACACGAGCTTTACGTCGACAAAACTACAAGAACGAACTGAAAAGACGAGAAAACGATACTGGAAATGTTTGATTGATTGATGTTTGAAGCTCTGCGATATCGATATTATTGAGATTGACTTACTGTATTGGCCAAACTTTGTCAAAATAAAAGCTTAACAAAGACAAAACTGAGATTAATTGACGAAATCCTGAGAATAATCTGCCCTTTTCAACATTTTTATTATTAAAACTGTACACTTCTGTCAGATGGAGCAGCTCGGTTCTATTGATCGATAAAGAACAGGAGTGTGCAAGTATTTTTAAACCT
The DNA here is from genome assembly GCA_019453435.1 of Rhinogobius similis. Lineage (NCBI taxonomy): Eukaryota > Metazoa > Chordata > Actinopteri > Gobiiformes > Gobiidae > Rhinogobius > Rhinogobius similis. Next base: position 5,953,162 of record CM033629.1, read on the forward strand.
GAGGACTGCGTTTTGAAATATTTACAGAGAACAGGGCCAAAGACACATCAAAGACCTGAATTATTTACAATTTTCACGAGTCGCCAGACCTTTAATAAGACTTGGGACATTCATTTTAAGTTATGACAGCAGAATTTTTACCACTTTTGGTCATTTGAGTCATGTTTAGTGAGACGCCTGACAGACAAAAACTGGTCTGAGGCCGCATTTAGCCCCCGGACCATAGTTTGGACACCACTGCGTAAGAATTCACTTTAAATCACTTTGTAAATAATCGTAGAAAGGGTTTCAGGGGTTGTCATCCGGACGCTGTTTGAAGATCGAGACGTTTCGACTTTTATCCAAAAGTCATTGTCAATCAGAGAGCTGGTCTGGGAATTCGGGCTTATGGTACTCTAAGTAGTGAGAGTCCTGCCCACAGGGAGGAGTCACTGAACGCCTGTCTTTGTTTGGAAAATTGTTTGTTTGTCACCTGAAACTTGATAATTGGTCTGTCTTTGTTAGTTTAATAGTTGGCCCTGCCCAGTTTCACCTGTGGCTCAGGTCTATTATTGTCTTAGATCTATTGTTCTATTGATAGCTGTTGCTCCCTCATCACTGCTGATGACCTCATTAGCATTTGACTGGTCTATTGATCTGGACCAGGGTGTTAGGAGGCTGTCATAAATCTGAGCCAAATTAAATCTTAAGCCCCCATTCCTGTTTAGAGACGGATTCTCTCTTTTGACAAAAATGGCCTCCTTTACTCCTCTTTCAAACCAGTTCTTCTCTCTGCTCAATATCTTCACCTCACTGTCCTCAAACGAGTGGTTTGTAGCTTTTAGGTGCAGATGGACTGCACTTTGCGGTCCTGTGGAGGTAGATCTTCTGTGTTGGTACAGCCTTTTGTGCAGTGGCTGTTTGGTCTCACTATGTAACTGTCCTCACTGTACTCTATCGAATAAACTACATTGTTTGTAAATAATGTTTTTCTTCATTAAAAATTCAGCTTATTTCATTTTTGTTTAATTTCTTGGTATTTTTCAACAATAAAGTTTACAATGACACAGTGTTTACTTTAAATCTGAAAAAGATAAAGAACATTAATGCAGTACTGCACTGCACTACTCATTTGCACATTGCACTATCTGCAGCCTGTACCGTCCGTGGGATATAGGATCTATCCTTCACTGTGGTTCTTCCCGAGGTTTCTACTTTTTCCCATGGGGTTTTTTGTAGTTTTTCCTCGCCACGAAGGAGGGTCAAAGGACAGGGGCATTCTGGGACAGTTATCTGAACTGCTTTTACCTGTGGCCCATCGAGGCAACTGTTGTTGTGATTTTGGGCATTATAAAAATAAATTGATTTGATTTGAATTGAGTAATCCAAAGTGTGACCAGTGACATGAAAAATCACACGTTTAAAAAGTTAAACATAACCCAAAAGGAGCTCATCTGTCATTTCTGCTCCAGAACAGACTCTGAGTTCAGGTTTAAACTAAAAGATTCACAAAAATCCTACTTTTGTGAAAAACTTATAACATGCGTCCTGCAGTGTGACACCTTTATTTAAGAGAAAAGAAAAATAGATTCTTTAACGTGGGTCTATAACATAATTATTCATCTGGATCATAGACACGTTATGTAATTTATTATGTTTTTTTTAAATGGAGAACGTGCTGTGAATGTCCTGCGGCGTAACAGCAGATGACACCCCGCAGCACGTCTTAAAATATTTAAAACTACAAGAGTTTCACACAGAACTATGTGATGCTTGTGAGAAGTCTTCCTTACGATTGTTGTGGAACTGATTTGTTTTTCTAAATGATGTTTGTATTTGCGTAAAAAGTGTGTCACTCCATCCTCAAACGACATTATTGTAGTTTATGATAAATAACTGGTTCTTTGCATTTGATTCTTCAATAATAAACTGTTAAACCTGGAGTAATGGAGCCCAAAATGGACAAAAAATATGTTGTGATGACTATTCACATAATTCCTGAAGTTGTCGTACGTGCCGCCGTCTTGTTTCCGTTGTAGTTCACACGGGGCAGACGAGCTCAACAGAAAATAAGTTCTACACGGACTAAAAAGACGTTTACAGACCGCCCGGTAAATCCGTGCGTTTCTGATTTGTTGTTGCTCGTGTTCATTAAAGTCTCTATGAACTTTAGACGACACGTTTCACTAAAACGTTGTGAACATGATTATATTTAAGATTTTACAAAGCATTTTGCCCATTGGTTCCCAGTTTGACAGTTTTTGGGAAGTTTACAAAGTGACTTCCTGGTTTCTGGAGGTGGAGGTAATTCCACAACGGTTACCTAGCAACCATTTTGAAAACAAGGGCCAAAATCCATAAAAATTACACAAAAGTTAGGAGTTGACGTGAAAAAATACTTAATACCTTTATTTTACTGAATGATGGTTTAGACCAGGGGTGTCCAAACTTTTTCCATCGAGGGCCACATATTGAAATATAGACCAAGCGGAGGGCCACAAATCAATCGTGAAACGTTAAAAAAAGCTGGATTTATCTGATGTTTTAAGCTCCACCACATCTACATTCAGTCTCAGTGCCTTAATATCAGGTCTGTGTCGCACCAAAATGTTAGTTATTTAGGTTAGAATTGTAGAAAATCTGAAATGTGCTGTAAATAGTACTTATCAGGACAATGTGGGCCAGTTCACCAGGAAGACTAAGGGCCAAGAAAAATTGGTCTGAGGGCCGCATTTGGCCCCCGGGCCTTAGTTTGGACATGCCTGGTTTAAATGGTCAGAAAAAAATGTCAGTCGCGTTTAAATTGTCCTTGTGTTTTGATGGCGCGTCGCTGTTTGATGACATCACAATGGGACCACATCTGCCAACTGTGCATTCTGTATATAATCTTAGTCTATCTTAGTTTATTTTATTCTTAATTTTATGCATGCCTTTTTTATATATTTTATTCATTGCTTTATGCATTATGCTTTACGCCGAAGCAAGTTCCTATGTTTGTGAATTTTTGATCACTGACAATGGCAATAAACCGACTCTGATTCTGATTTCATTTTAGAACTCAGCTCTACTTCCTGTCATTTTTTTAAACGTTTATTCTTCTAAATTTCCTCACAAACTGCATCTTGACTGATGTAAAACTATGATAAGTATTTACCACAGATGCCCTCCATCAGACTAAGTTATAAGTTACAAAAATGAGAACCTGCCATTTAGACTTTAACCATTTTACTCAAATCATTCTACTTTATGTAACATTTGAATAGCGAGACTTTTCCCTCGTTCGTCATTAGCTTTAAAGGAGTTCTCGTCAAACGGAAGTGCGTTTACAACAGAAGTGCGGATCTGTGACAAAAAGGCAAAAGTGGGCGGGGCAGAATAAGGTGATTATTCAGAAAAAGTATCATCCAGAAGGCTGTAAAACTAAGCATATAATACAATTTCATATATTGTTTTATTATTATTAAACTCAATCAGATTTTGGTACAGAACCAGTCCAATATAGATTAAAATTCAGAAACAAAGTCTCTTTAACGAATAACTTTGTCCTGTTTACTGGATCCTCAGAGGGTCAAAACTTTTCTTGCACGGAGCAGACATTTATATTTATTCACATTTTGCTGTGTAAAGTAAATTTCATGTTTTGTTTTGTCCTCAGATTGATGTTGACAAAGCAAAAACAGCAAACAGCAGCAGCTGCTCAGTCCCACAAGAGCCAGAATAATTCATTTACGCTCTCCAGGCATTTTCCCATTTACAAACTAAGACGTAACAAGCCGCCCAAGTCGTGTTTCCTCTACTTTTCTAATTAAAAACTTTTATAGTTTGGAGCAGAGGTGATGTACACGGCACTGAAAACACACTCATTAACTCAATACTATAGAACGCTACAAACTTTTGAAAATGACTTCAAATTTCCAGCGTCCACTGTTTTAAAGGCGGCAGTGGCTTAAGAGGAAGAGCTTGAGCAAGACACTTCAATTCAATTCAATTTATTACAGGCGGATAAGGGGGGCATTACAGGAGCAGCTGCCGTGGTGTCTGGGACGGTCTCCACTCCACGAGGGAAGTGGAGAAAGAGCAACAGTGACCAGGATCTGAACCACTGAAGAATCCACATTAACATCTAACAATCTATACGGTCCACGTTCCCTCACCTGCAGCTCACGTTCCTTTACGTTGGCCCACGTTCCCTCCCCTGCAGCTCACGTTCCTTTACGTTGGCCCACGTTCCCTCCCCTGCGGCCCACGTCCCCTCACCTGCGGCCCACGGTCCCTCCCCTGCGGACCACGCCCCTTCACCTGCGGCCCACGTTCCCTCCCCTGCGGCCCACGTTCCCTCCCCTGCAGCTCACGTTCCTTTACCTTCGGCCCACGTTCCCTCACCTGCGGTCCACGTCCCCTCCCCTGCGGCCCACGTTCCCTCCCCTGCGGCCCACGTCCCCTCATCTGCGTCCCACGTTCTCTCACCTGCGCCCCACGTTCCCTCGCCCACGTCCCCTCCCCTGCGGCCCACGTCCCCTCACCTGCGGCCCACGTTCCCTCACCTGCGGTCCACGTCCCCTCCCCTGCGGCCCACGTTCCCTCCCCTGCGGCCCACGTCCCCTCACCTGCGTCCCACGTTCTCTCACCTGCGTCCCACGTTCTCTCGCCCACGTCCCCTCCCCTGCGGCCCACGTCCCCTCCCCTGCGGCCCACGTCCCCTCACCTGCGGCCCACGTCCCCTCACCTGCGGCCCACGTCCCCTCCCCTGCGGCCCACGCTGGCTCACCTGCGGCCCACGCTGGCTCACCTGCGGCCCACGCTGGCTCACCTGCGGCCCACGTTCCCTCCCCTGCGGCCCACGTCCCCTCACCTGCGGCCCACGTCCCCTCACCTGCGGCCCACGTCCCCTCACCTGCAGCTCACGTTCCTTTACCTTCGGCCCACGCCCCCTCACCTGCGGCCCACGTCCCCTCACCTGCGGCCCACGTCCCCTCACCTGCAGCTCACGTTCCTTTACCTTCGGCCCACGCCCCCTCACCTGCGGCCCACGTTCCTTCACCTGCAGCTCACGTTTCGCCCGCGCCCACGCTCCTCCTGCGCCCACGCTCCCTGCGCCCACGCCTCCCTGCGGCCCACGCTCCCTCCCCTGTGGCCCACGGTCCCTCCCCTGCGGCCCACGCTCCCTCCCCTGCGGCCCACGCTCCCTCACCTGTGGCCCACGGTCCCTCCCCTGCGGCCCACGCCCCCTCCCCTGCGGCCCACGTCCCCTCAACGGTCCCTCCCCTGCGGCCCACGGTCCCTCGCCTGCGGCCAACGGTCCCTCCCCTGTGGCCCACGGTCCCTCGCCTGCGGCCCACGGTCCCTCCCCTGCGGCCCACGCCCCCTCCCCTGCGGCCCACGTCCCCTCAACGGTCCCTCCCCTGCAGCCCACGGTCCCTCGCCTGCGGCCAACGGTCCCTCCCCTGCGGCCCACGGTCCCTCGCCTGCGGCCAACGGTCCCTCCCCTGTGGCCCACGGTCCCTCGCCTGCGGCCCACGGTCCCTCCCCTGCGGCCCACGCCCCATCCCCTGCGGCCCACGTCCCCTCCCCTGCGGCCCACATTCCCTCACCTGCGGGCAGCTGCAGGCCCCTGTTGACGGTCATCCTGGGCCCCTCGCTGCGCAGGACCTCCATGGTGAAGTGCAGGCGGCCCGTGTGGGTGTGGACGCCGTCGGTCAGCGTGAAGCCCAGCTCGTCGGCGCCCCCGCTGGTGGAGTCAGGCGTGTACACCAGCAGCAGGTCCAGCACGTCCTGATACGTGAAGGTGGAGCCCTGGGACAAGACTTTACCGCTCTCTAGAGGCTGGGAGTAGAACTGACGCCTGCGCAGTTTACCTGGAGAGAAAAGACCACGGTTACGTTCAAAACAGTTTATATTTGTCCTTGGTCTGATGATTTTCTCACACAAAACATTTAAAGCTATTAAAGGCAACACATTTTTTGGTCAGTTTTTTCTCTGAACATAAAAGCTTCCACATAAAACTAAACTTCAATCTGCTCCTTAAGATGTTTTATTATTTAATTTAATCCACTTCATCCATAGATTTCACTGGGACATTGTATATATTTTTTTATCTAATATTTCAACAAAATGAAGGAAGGCATTTAACCCTCAATTTTTCAGATTTATAACAAATATGTGCAATTTGGGCTGTTTTTACCAGTTCAACCAGGAAGTGACATTATAAACTTTACAAAAACTGTCAAACTGGGGACAAACAGGAAAAATGTTTAGTAAAATCTTAAAAATAATCATGTTCACTACGTTTTAGCGAAATGTGTCGTCTAACCTGTCACACACACTTTAACATTTATCTAACTCGGTGAAAAAATCCAAGGGTTAGCATGTTGTCAGTGTTTGTTTTTACCGTAGGAGGGTTTGCGGATGACGGTGAAGAGGATCTCGTTTTCCGGCGTGTCCCGGTCGAACACGTTGAGAGAGGAGTTTGTGATGACGACCCCGGAGTTCTCCTCCACGTGGACGCTGCTCACGGACACCACCGGCTCGCTCGCCGCTTTACTCTGGACAACATCAAAACACACGCATTCAAAAAACAAACATAAAACACCGCTGGCTCGCTCGCCACTTTACTCTGGACGTCACAAACACATGCGCTCAAAAAATAAACATAAAACACCACCGGCTCGCTCGCCACTTTACTCTGGACAACGGCACAAATACACGCGCTCAAAAGACAAACATAAAACACCACCGGCTCGCTCGCCACTTTACTCTGGACAACGTCACAAAAACAAACATTAAACTCATGTTGTCGTCTGTTGTTGTTTTATTATTGGAGCTTTATGTTTTCCTTTTTACTTTTATGTAAAAGTGGGCAATGTATGGAAAGATAATATTGTGAATGTTGTTTTGAAGATAAGCAGAATTTTAATATTGATTTTACTGTTAAAAATGCTAGAAAAAGAGCAGATTTAAAATAAAAAATAAAATAATTGATGTTGTGTAAATGTTCAAATAAGAATACAAGGTGATATTAACCAGGACTTAACCCAGGACTGAAACAGGACTAAACCAGGTCTAAACCAGGACTAAACCAGGACTGAAACAGGACTAAACCAGGTCTAAACCAGGTCTAAACCAAGACTAAACCAAGACTGAAACAGGACTAAACCAGGTCTAAGCCAAGACTAAACCAGGACTGAAACAGGACTAAACCAGGTCTAAACCAAGACTAAACGAGGACTGAAACAGGACTAAGCCAGGACTAAACCAGGTCTAAACCAGGACTGAAACAGGACTAAACCAGGTCTAAACCAAGACTAAACGAGGACTGAAACAGGACTAAACCAAGTCTAAACCAGGACTAAACCAGGACTAAACCAGGACTAAACCAGGACTAAACCAGGTCTATGTCAGGACTAAAACAGGACTAAATCAGGACTAAACCAGGTCTAAGCCAGGACAAAACAAGGTCAAAACCAGGTCTAAACCAGGTCTAAAAATAGTGCTTATTAACGTCTAATAAACAGGAACCTCAATCTAAAACAGATTTAATTTCAAACAAATGGAACGAGGCCTAGTAAAAGTACTCTATTTATTTTTATTTTAATCTTTAAATAAAATCTTTAGTCTTTACCTCCGGCTAAAGGTGTAAGGACTTCAGCTGCTGGTGCCACGAAAGACGTTTTAATTAGGCTAAAAATAGTAGCTGCTAACAATTAAAGTGAGTTTGCTACAAAGAGAAGGAAACTGTCTGAAGAGTAAAGTAAATTCTGCTCGATACAAAAGCCAACTCGGTCCTGAAAGTCATTTAGAGTCAGATAAAAGTGTGCGTCAGTTATAAATCAAAGACATTCTGAATATTCTTATCGGAGAAAACATGCGTCTTTACTTTAACCACAAAGTAAACAACATCCTTTAAACCAACAACAAACGCTTTATCTGAAGACAGAGGACAGACACCGGACCCGAGGAGGCGCACACGCTGCTGGAGCTTTTTACCAAGATTAATATTTGACGACAGTTTGTGGACGTTAACAGTGTGGCGTTTTAATTTTTTACAGACAGCATCAAATAAAAATGTACTTCACACACGGCAGAGAGAAATGTGAAGAGTCCAATTATGATTTAAACGATTTAGGAAAGACGTGTTGTAAACTTTAAAGGTGCAAAATGAACCTGCCTTTCATTTTAATTCTTTATTTCTTTATGTTTTAGCAGCGGTGGAAGAAGTAGTTTAGTTGTACAGATGCGTGTGCAAAAAAATGACTCAAGTAAAAGTTATGTGAAAAAATATACTTATTCTATTCATATTCTGCATTTTTTGAGATTATAACCCTGTTCTAACAATGTTCTGCATCAAAAACACACCTGGAGTAGCATTCACTTGCATTCACGCTGTTTTGAGGAATGTTTATTAGAAAATCCTCTCCCTCTGAACATCAAACACACTTCCTGCTGAACTTCCTGGTTCTGGGGACGTATTTTCAGATTTCACACGTCATTTATCCGAGAATCTTTCGCTGTTTTAGTCCTTAAATCATCGCTAAACTGAGCATTTCTGCCTCTAAACACGATAACTGCTGCACCAAATCCACACAATGACGTCTTTTCAGCGCTAACTTCACTAGATTGTATATAGCGCTGGCGCCATCTGCTGGCCGGATGTACTCAGTAAGTGTCATTTCATAGTGACTGATAACACAGGTTTTTATTTAAACAGGAGATGGCAAATTTAAGGCACTCAAGAGCATGTTTAAAGGCTAACAGCAATATCAAAATGTAGAATATTTTTCCTTTAAGCAAACGTGTACCATGTCGTAATTTTTCTTAAAAAATTGTGCTTAATTTTGGTCAACAAATGTCTATTCAAATGAATTTCTTTAATTTTATGCGCATATGTTTGTTTGCTTGTATTGAGCTTGAAACCTTCACCCAGAACGTCCCCATCAACGAAAGAAGAATAACCCTCAAACAAAATGAAAAGTACTTTCTACTTTACAGTTCAGTTAAAAAATGTAAAGCTGAGTAAAAAGTACAAATACTTGGTCTCAAATGTAGTGAAGTAAAAGTAAAAAGTATCCACAGTAAAAACTTAAGTACAGATACATAAAAAGTACAGGACTTTTACTTTTGTACTGTTACTTCCACCTCTGTGTTTGAGTCAACATTTGTGACAGAATAACACTTTTTATAACACTTGTAATCTGTAATCTACTTTAGTTGGCAAAACTACTAACACATTTAGTCTTTTTTATGCAAATGCTTTAGTTCCTTTGGCTTTGGCAGTGTTGTGTAGCTCAAAAAAACAAAAAACAAACAAAGCATCTGGCACCAAAGCACCTCATTCAGCTTCAGATTTGATCTAATCAGAGCTGGAAAGAGGTCAGAGCTCTGGTTCAATGGATGGTGGTATTTTAAGTATTATGTAATGAATGTTGCAAAAGATTATCATAAATATCCTCAGGGTGGACTTTGAAACGGGAAAAATAGCAAAATATGAGACCTTTAAAGCTGATTTGCCTGATTTTCACACTGCGGGACCAGAAGTAGTTTTATAATCGTCCCTCGCTCTCACAATCCCTTTGACACGTCGTTAAATTTCACATATATTCATTTTCGTTCCTGTGCACAGCTTTACAACAGCTTTTTCAGACGACAAAATGAAACTGGGGAGCACCACCCAAGCGCAGCCAATCAGAGCGCAGCTTTTAGCTCCAACTTCAAAGACAAAATACTTGATTAAAAGCTGCAGACAGCACGCCGAGGTCTCATTTTTGTGCTGCTTTTAAAAGATACTCTTCGATGGAAAACACAACATTTACAAATTTACACCCAGCTTTGAGTAAAACGTATAAATGTAAAATACTTTTCCATGCCGTTTTAATCAATAGTTTATGCAGAAATTAAAAATGTAATTGTTTAAACTGAATTTTTGGGTGTTTTTTCCTTGTCGAGAAGGAGGGTCAAGGACAGGGGGCGCTCTGGGACAGTTATCCATTTGATTGAGTTCTTTGAACATTGTTTAAACTGTTTTTCTTCTAACAACTGTTTCATTGTCGCCCACCAAGGCGTCTGCGTCATGATTAAGGTGTTCGAAAAATTTAATTTAGTTTTCAACCACGATCTCCTTATTCTCAGAGCCCTGTGCGACCAGAGGAGGCGATACTGGGAACTTATTTGTGTTTGTGGGTTTAGAAAGAAACAGATACAGCCAAGAGACAGACATACATCAAACTCACATGATTTGTAAATGTAACTAATTACAAGTACATGTAAAAATCTGCTAAAAAAAAAGTACAATTACCTCAAAAATCTTTCAATTAGCCCAAAAATCCAAGCAAAAAAGTACAATTACCCCAAAAATCTTTCAATTACCCCAAAAATCTTTCAATTAGCCCAAAAAAAAATCTATTCAAAAAGTACAATTACCTAAAAAATCTTTCATTCACCGAAAAAAAAATCTACTCAAAAAAGCTTTCAATTACCCAAAAAAATCTTTCATTCACCAAAAAAAATCTACTCAAAAAAGTACAATTACCCAAAAAAATCTTTCAATTACCCCAAAAAATCTACTCAAAAAAGTACAATTAACCCCCAAAAAACTGTAAATTACCAAAAAAATCTGCTCAAAAAGTACAATTACCCAAATTTTTTTTCAATTACCCAAAAAATCTTTCAATTACCCACAAAAATCTACACAAAAAAGTACAATTACCCAAAAAATCCACTCAAAAAAGTACACTTACCCCAAAAATCTATCATTCACCAAAAAATAATCTACTCAAAAAAGTACAATTACCCCAAAATCTTTCAATTACCCAAAAAATCTGCTCAAAAAGTACAATTACTCAAAAAATCTTTCAATTACCCCAAAAAATCTACTCAAAAAAAGTACAGTTACCCAAAAAAATGTTTCAATTACCCACAAAAATCTACTCAAAAAAGTACAATTACCCAAAAAATCCACTCAAAAAGGTCCTCTTACCAAACAAATGAAATGAATGAAACATTGCGGTTTATTTTCACGTAAACGTCCACAGAAGCCACTCCCAACTGACCTTTATGTCGATTTCCACGTTGAAGGCCTCCGTCTGGCTCTGTCCGTTGCTGATGTAGAAACTGAAGACGTCTTTTTGCTCTTGCGTTTTGTACTTTTTGTCCTGGACGTAGAAGATGTGTTCGTGAACCAGGTCGTCCACGGGAAAAGGAGCGTCGGGGGTGATGACCCGGGAACCTCCCACTGAACCACCTGAAAAACAAGGAAAATATCAGGTTTAACTGAACGTTTGTTGTTTATTGGAGCATCAAAACGTCACACATCGAGGGAGTTCAACAGGAAGTGTTTTTGACGCTCGGAGGGAGAGGATTCATGAAACTAGCGTGAATGAAGCTAAATACAACTCCAGGTGTGTTTTTGAGGAAGGAAAATTGTTAGAACAAGGTTTTAAGTCAATTTTGCATAATATTTGTCCTTGAAAATAAAAATAAAAAGGTGAGTAAAAGGAAGGACAAAGAGGAAAACATTGTAAACTAAAACAAAAAGCAAACAAAAGTGATGCAACTGAAAGAATACAAACTGAATGTTGAATGTTTTTGTTTCGTTCTTTTGTCTTTTATCATTAGTATTAGTCCTGGCTGATACGGGGATAAAAATCAAATTGTGAGCTTGTCTCTTTAATGCAGCTGTCTGTTCAAACACACTTTTTCTCCTGTTGTTTAGCCTCTGAAGCCTCTGAGCAGATGACTTTATTTACCTCTTAAAGGCCAGAGTTGCACAATTAAACCAAATCCACACAAAATCACAATTTCAATGGATGCAATTAGCAAATCACAAGCTAATTGACAAAAGCGCGACCAAAAGTGATAAAAATATGTTCAAAAGCGATAAACTACAAACAACAAACACGACTCGATGCACCAAAACGTGGCTAAAAGCGACAAAAACGCGACTAAAAACAACATAAATGTGACTCAAAGTGACATACACGCGACTTAAAGCGACAAAAACGTTGACAAAAACACAACTAAAAGTGACGAAGACATGTTTAAATATGACAAACATAATTGAACGTGACAAAAAAACGCAACAAATATGAACATAAAGCGATAAAAATGTGTTAAAAAGTGACAAAAACACACCTGTTTGTGTCTTTAATGCAGCTGTCTGTTCAAACACACTTTTTCTCCTGTTGTTTAGCCTCTGAGCAGACGACTTTATTTACCTCTTAAAGGCCAGAGCTGCACGATTAAACCAAATCCACACAAAATCGCAATTTCAATGGATGTAATTAGTAAATCACAAAGACTGCAACATTTGAAGTGTAATAATTTATTCCACAAACAACAAAATGTCTTGTTTTGATTTGAATAAAAACTGCTCACACTGTAGTTTGGATTTGTACAAACATGTTCTGAAATAAAGCGACAAAAGCGCGACCAAAGGCGATAAAAATGTGTTCAAAAGTGACAAGAATGCGCCCACAAACAAACGCGACTCGATGCACCAAAACACGACTACTAAAAGCAACAAAAACACTAAACTAAAAGTGAGAAAGACATTTAAATATGAAAAACACAACTGAACATGACAAAAAAAAAAAAAGCGACAAAACTGGTCGCACTGGTCACAAAAATATCCCCCTATCTCTATATCTAGACATATATTGTATACTATTCCATAAATTAGATTCTATTGAAGCTATTGGGGCTGCACAGTGGCAGAACAGTTAGAGGTTCTGCCTCCCAATAAGGAGATCGTGGGTTCAAATCCCGGACCACCCTAACATCACACGCTCTCTCTGGGTGGAGTCTGCATGTCCTCCTCGTGTTACCGTGGGTTCTCTCCTGGTTCTCCGGCTCCTCCCACCGTCCAAAGACATGACTGTGTTTAATTGTAGGTTAATTGACAACTCTAAATTGTCCCGAGTGTGTGAATGTGAGAGTGAATGGTTGTATGTCCTTGTCTCTGTGTTTGCTGTGATGAGTGTCCACTGTCCAGGGTGTACCCCGCCTAAGGCCCAAAGTCACTGGGATAGGCTCCAGTCACCCACGACCCCCAACGGGAATAAGCGGTAGAAAATGAATGAATGAATGAATGAAGCTAAAATACAATCTAGTCTAGAAAATTGTATTTTGTCCATCATTTGTTACAGAAAAGCACACTAACTGACGTTTCTACTCTGGAAATTCAGAGCTGCTTTAAACACATTTATTATTGTATTTTACATCATGTTTTGAAGGAACAATCCAGATTTATGGGTTTTACTGGAAAAATACTCACAGAAATGTTGAGCCCACAATCATTTTTCATTTTATCTAGAGATATATTAGATACTATTCCATAAATTAGATTATTTTGAAGCTAAAACACAATTTTAAGGCGAGAAAATTGTCCATTGTTTGTTATAGAAAAGAAAAACTAACTGACCTTTCTACTCTGGAAATTCAAACGTGTTGCTTTTTTTCAACACAAACACTTAAAACCAGTAGAATTCAGATCTAAAGTGAGAGAATCATTCAAACAATTTGTATTTTGATGACATCACACTTTCAGTTCGTACACTGGTTCATAATTATGCCTCTTGAGTTGTTTTTGACGCTGATTTGTTTCCTGATATTCTGTGCTAAATGATTCCTCAAAAGCAGTTTTTGGTGGAACATAAAGAGGACGTTTGATTATCTAAAACTGCAAACGGAGCCCATGCAATCGCAGCAGAGCCCATTTCCCAAAGTAATTGTGGGTAATTACATCTTTGAGGCGAAAATGTGGGTGAGTTGACATTTTTAGCAGCGACTAATTGTTCTTTATGTTTCTATTTAAGTGGGTCAGAAGTGAGTCAGCACAATAAAACACTCCACCCTGGACGCAAAATGAAGCCGATGCTAAAGTATTTTCAATATTGAACCAGGAATCAGAGCAAAATGCAAACGTTTCAGTCTTTAGAACCAAAAATAAGCAATGATTTTGGATTTCACCCATGCAGAAATGTCAGTTAGTTTGTTTTTCTATGATGAAGATTGCAAAAAAAAAAGATATTTTCTGGCCTCAAAATTGTATTTCAGCTTCACAAAAAGTGTAATTTGTTGTAAAGTATGTAATAAAACAATAGATTCAAAGAAAAATTATTGTGAAGTCAACATCCAATGTCCAATCTGCTCCTAAAGATGTTTTATTCTTCCACTGAATCCACTTCATCCATAGATTTCTCTGGGACATTGTAACTTCAAAGGCCGTTTTCTTAAAATGTATTTTAAAGTCAGCTGTGGATGAATCCTCCATTTTGTTACTCAAGTAAAAGTACAGATACGGCCGAAAAAAAGAATCTACTTTTAATAAAAGTATTAAAGTATTAAAAATGTATTAAAGTACTTAAAATGTACTGAGTAAGTAAGAGTAAAAAAGGTTAAGTAATTCTTTTTGGTTTGGAGAAGTATTCAAGCATCCAACTGTATATTTGTATATTTATTATTCTGTTGAATTTTGATCTTAAAGGCAACTTTCCTGGTTATTTTTTTATAGGCTTTTTGTTTGATCAAAAGGGACCTAGAAAAAAAAACAAAAAAAAAACAAGGCAAGTCTAAAACCTTCAGAAAATATACTTTTGCTTTTCAGTCCAGTTAAAAGATGTAGTGGAGCAGAAAGTACAGATACTGCTCTAAATGTAGTGAAGTAAAAGTATCTACTGTAAAATGTACTTCAGCAAAGTACAAATACCTGAAAAATGTACATAACTACAATACTTTAACTTTTGTACTTTGCTTCTTTCCACCACAGCTTTCCCACACACAAACTACAATCTGAAGGATTTGTTGAAATCTAATTCTAAAACTGATTATTGAAGTTTTAAGTAAAAAAAAAAATGAGGCAGAATTTGAATTTTTAGGACAATTTTCAGTCCAACCAAGTTTAAAAACTAAACAAGAAATCCACAATCCCCTCTGTAATTTTTTTTGTAACTAATATGTTACAAAATGAACCAAGAAATTTTTAAACCTGCTTCGGTCCATTTTTCAGATTTAAATGTCCCAAATGTGTGGATTTCTGGCTGTTTTTTCACATTAAATGCCTTATTTCTACATGAAAACATGACATGATGAAAAACTTATAATACATTTTTTTCTTACATTTATGTGACTAAACTACAGGAAGAGTTTCATGTTGATATCTTTAAATTTAAGATTTTTTCTATTCACCTGCAGCGTCTCACCTTCACATCTTCTTAGAGCAGGCATGTCCAAACTCAAATGCGGCCCTCAGACCAATTTTTCTTGGCCCTTAGTCTTCCTGGTGAACTAGCCCACATTGTCCTGATAAGTACTATTTACAGCACATTTCAGATTTTCTACAATTCCAACCTAAATAACTAACATTTTGGTGCAGCACAGACCTGATATTAAGACACTGAGACTGAATGTAGATGTGGTGGTGCTTAAAACATCAGATAAATGCAGCTTTTTTAACGTTTCACGATTGATTTGTGGCCCTCCGCTTGGTCTATATTTCAATATGTGGCCCTCGATGGAAAAAGTTTGGACACCCCTGGACTAATATGTTACAAAATGAACCAAGAAATTCAAACCTGGTTCTGTCCATTTTTCAGATTTAAATGTCCCAAATATGTGCCGTTTTGGCTGTTTTTTACACATAAAATGCCTTATTTCTACATGAAAACACGACATGATGAAAAACTTATGATAAATTTTTTACTTACATTTATGTGACTAAACTACAGGAGAAGTTTAACATTGATATCTTTTAATTTAAGATTTCTTCCTATTCACCTGCAGCGTCTCACCTTCACATCTTAGAGGCATGAACAGGTCATTGACGTTTTTCCCTTTTTGTCGTACAACCACTCACCCTTCCACACAGCCACCTTCATCACCTTCATCAAATAACATTTCAAACTTGTCTAAACCATAACAGGTCCTCGCACACAGTTTTTTGCGACTGTTTTCTCTGCGCGGCACAAAACCCGGCGTACACTTCTCCGTTTGCTCTGAGCTCAGTCCAAACTAATGGAAAGCGCAGCCGCCAACAGGAAATGAATGGGGCTCAGCGAGAGATAGAAGCGCGGTGCCGTCATAAATCTACTTCCACCAACAACAAAAACAGAGTAAATAAAATACAGCTTTATTAAGTTCCCGGCGCTCGCTTTTCTGATGGGTATTTGACACTTTTATCGCCGAAGCAAACGGATGGAGCCGCCGCAGAAGTCGTGTTATTGAGGGATATTTCATGATCCGAAATAGACGCCGCTGAAATCCCGTAATAACAAGAGTTTGGGGGAAGAACTTTGCCGGGAAGATGTTCTGTAAAACTCCTCAAAACCGGCTTGTCAAAAGTTGTTTACGCCAAGTTTCTGGGGCTTTTCCAACAAGGCTGCACCAAAAAAACAAAAGCGCAATTAAGAATGTAGTTCCTTTTTGCGTTTTGTATGATTGTGATCACCAGTTTATCACCAGGTTTTGCAGAAAAAAGACATTTATCCATGATGTTCTCTTCTGGCTTATTGTTGTTTTCACTTTAAGAATAGTCTATAATAGTTGCTTAAACAACACAAACTTATTCATAATAATAAATGAGAAATATTAAAGGAAACATTCTGCTACAGTGACTTTTTTGAGCTTTAAACCTTTTTCTTACAATGTTCTTCATCAAAAACACACCTGAAGTTGCATTTAGCTTCATTCACGCTGTTTTGAGGAATGTTTATCAGAAAATCCAACCTCCTGTGAGCGTCAAACACACTTTCTGCTGAACTTCCGGGACTTTCTGACGTATTTTCAGACTTCATACGTCATTTATCTGAGAATCTTCTGCTGTTTTTAGTCCTTAAATCATGGCTAAACTCATTCTCAGCATTTCTGCCTCTAAACACGATAACTGCTGCAGCAAAGCCACACAATGACGTTTTTTCAGCGCTAACTTCGCTAAAGAATGAATAAGAAACTTTTTTTTGTTTTAAAACATGAGATGGCAAATTTAAGGCACTCAAGAGCATGTTTAAAGGCTAATAACAATATGAAAAATGCAGTATATTTTAACTTTAATATCCATTATGTTTTATGCTCTAAGCAATTTGAATAATGGCCCTTTTCTCGTTCCTGTGGTCGTACACGTGGGCTTCACTTCCTGCTCCGTTTGTTCCTTTTGTCTCGCTAAAATAAGTTAATAGTGAGTGAAAACAAAGCGGACTCTGAGAAACAGCAGATAATCACTGGTGTTAAGACCACAGAACTATAATTAAACCTGGAACATGATTTCAAAATGGCGCTATATTCATCCCTATGGCGTGTGCTAATGAAGCCAAAAAAGAGCAAAAAAACTTTTTAAAGTATTAAAGTGATAGGAGACTCCAAAAGCTTCATATTTGTTGTTTATAATTTAAATAAAATGATTCGTCGACAAATAAAAATCTAGGTCGACTAAAATACCATCGACCGACTAAACGATTAAAGGACTATGGCCCTAAATTTATCACAAAAGTTCAGAAATAACAGCGTAACCCTAACCCTTTTTGTACCATTTTTAATATAAACAATTTACTCTGTATTCTAATATTTCATATCGTCAAAACAACATTTACAAAATGATCTCATACATTATATTGCCGAGCTCTAATGCATATTATTTAAAAGTATATTACAGGTAAAGGTGCGAGATAGATCGAAAAAAGCGAGCAATTTGCAATTTTGCACAATTGCAATTTCATTCACCCGCAGCGTCTCGCTTTAATTTCATGGTCCAGTCACGTTTTGTGCGACACTTGAACCAAAACCAAGACTTTTCAGCACATTCCTGATGCACTGTTTGATACACCGTTAAAGCTTGACGGAAAAACACGACAAAATCTCCCCCAGGCACAGGAAGAACACACAAATCTTAATCAATTTCATCTCCAGATACCTTCGCTTTTTATAGACACAGACAAGAGCACTCTACCAAACGATCACAGCGCATTCCAGACATTTCATGAAGCCAGAAATGATCCAATCAGACAAACAAATTAGCCAAAATCACTTGTATTCAGCCCATTACGACTCTCATTGTCGCCGTCTCGCTCCCGTTTTCCCTGTCCCATCGACACCGCGGCGTCAGAACGATAGCGGGCGCGTTTGATAACCCTCGGCGATGCACTCTGCGGCCTCCACGTGTTCTGCATTCCCGTCCCGTCGCGGCGACTCAGATTAAAACGCCGACGTCCCCATCAGGGATTCAGCGTACAGTGGACGGATGCGCCTCGGCTCGATGAAGACACGAGTCGATGGATTTACATATAGATTCAATCGGAGACGCCGCGCCGGTGAAAGGGGCGGGTTGTTTTCATGCAAATCCAGTAAAACAAGCTCAGGAAAGCAGACCGGACGCACGGCACATGCAATATTTACACGAGAGAATACGAGAATATGAGTGACGGTGACTTAAAGTGCGTATGACAGGTTTTTATGATTTTCTAGTTTTGACTTTATTTGGTAGAATAAAACCTGTTGTGAATATAAATTATAGTTTTACACTAATCGGGTGTCAGTTTGTGAAGAAAAGTTGAAAAATATGCTGAAATTTACAGGAAGTAGAGCAGAGTTCCAAAACACGATGACGTCACAGTTGGGAGACACACCACACTGCAAAAACTGAATTTCTAGATGAGTTAAAACGTCTTGATTGTAGGATATTAATCTGAATTTCAGACATTTTGACTCGTTAAGATGAGTTAAGACTTTTTATTTGATGGAACTAGATTATTTCACTTGTTTCAAACAGTTTGTGATTTGTTTCAACACATTATTTCTTATTTCAATCCAAATTATCTGTCAGTGGGTTAACATCATTTTACTGACAAATGTATTTTCTTATTTTAAGCAAAATTATTATCATTATCAGCCAGAAATACTTTGAAAACAGTGAAATATCCTGCATCACATCAGCAATTAAATCTCATCGAGTCAAAACTTCTCAAAACCAGATAAAAATGATAATTTCAAGCCATTTTAAACTTTACAGATTTACATTTTTGCTGTGCAGGAAGATAATTTGGACTGAAATAGGAAATCATGTATTGAAACAAGTCAGAAACTGTTTGAAACAAGTGAAATAATCTAGTTCCATTAAATAAATCGTCTCCACTGATCTTAACGAGTCAAAACGTCTGAAATTCAGATTAATATCCTCAAATTAAGACATTTAAACTCGTCTAGAAATTCATTTTGCAGTGCAGGGACAATTTATAATCAAGAAATACATTTTTCTGATCATTTAAACATTAATTCATCAAAATAAAGGCGTTCCTATATGTTTTTATTTGTCAAATAATAATCTCCGTGACATTTGAGGAGTTTTCACCCAGTGTACCACATGGTTTCTAGGCAACAGTTACAGAATTCCCCAGTGTGATGTCATGATTTACAACCAGGAAGTAAAAATTTAAACCTAAAAAACTGCCAAACTGGGATAAAAATTGTTCTGTTTTTAGCAGAATCTTGAATATAATTATCTTAACTGTGTTTTAGTAAAATGAGTGCCTCAACCTGTCATGGGCCCTTTAAAGGTGCTGTGTTCTGCGGGATGGACTTCCATACCGTGTTATAATGGACACTCCTTAACAGAATGTATGCAATTTAAGCTCCATTTCTGTACGTAAAGATCTTAACGAGATCTTAACGAGTCAAAACGTCTGAAATTCAGATTAATATCCTCAAATCAAGACATTTTAACTCATCTAGAAGTTAATCTTTGCAGTCTATAAACCTCAAAGTCCAGTTATATACAGTGTCCAAGGATTTAAGAGATTCTGCCGTTGCATTAATGTACAGTGTATCGCCGTAGTCCAATTCACCTTATTCTGCCCCGCCCACTTTTGCAGTTTTTTTTGCCACAGATACACACTTTTGTTGTAAACGCACTTCCGTATGACGAGAACTCCGTTAAAGCTAATGACGAACGAGGGAAAAGTCTCACCGCTAAAATGTTACATAAAGTAGATTGATTTGTGTAAAATGTTTAATGAACACGAGCAACAACAAGTCAACAACGCAACGATTTCCTGAAAACGTCTTTTTAGTCGAG
Organism: Rhinogobius similis; assembly: GCA_019453435.1. Lineage (NCBI taxonomy): Eukaryota > Metazoa > Chordata > Actinopteri > Gobiiformes > Gobiidae > Rhinogobius > Rhinogobius similis. The sequence continues at coordinate 5,973,191 of CM033629.1, forward strand.
TAGAACTTATTTTCTGTTGAGCTCGTCTGCTCCATGTGAACTACAACGGAAACAAGACGTCTGAGTCGAGGCTGAATCTAAAGCAGAGTCCCGTGGATCCGTGAAGGACACTCGCCGCTCAGGGACAGAACGCGCTCCGACACTTTCAGAACATGTTCGTCTTTTATTCATGTCCCGATTATCCCGATGTGGCGGCGACATCGGAGCATGGACCTGGACGACGGGTTGTTTAAAGTCTACACGACAGGTTCTACGACACATTTCACTGAATATTTAAGATTTTACTAAACATTTCGCCCATTTATCCCCAGTTTGTCAGTTTAATGTTTATAATGTCACTTCCTGGTTGGACATGAGCACAAATGTGACATAGTTAGAGGTAATTATACAACTGTTACCATAGCAACCATTTTGAAAATAAGGGCCAAAACCCACATAAATGACACAATAGTTATGATTTGACAATTCTATTTTCAATTCTATTATTTCTATTTTACGTGGCACGTCACTTTTTGATGACATCACAGGTGGAGGATTCTCAATCACTTTCTGTAATTTTTTTATTTTTCCAAATTTCTTCATAAACAGCAACTTCACAGATGCAAAACTGTAGTAAATAATTGCCACAGGTGCCCTCCCACCAAACTGCGTCATGATTAGAACATTTTGAGAACCTGTCATAGATTTTAAGCTTTATTTAAGAGTTTTTACACAATTATTCACTATTATTGACAGTTAAATCCTTAATTTTGTTTCATTTTAATACATTAATGTTCCAAAAATATGTGCAACTTCATTGAAAAGTAAAGTTATTGTGATAAAAACCACAATAAAAATCTGATTTAATTGAAATTAGTACTTAGTAGTAATTAGAAATTAGAGTGATATTGAAAAAAAATGTATATCTGGATATTTTTGGAGTTTCCCGATAAGGATACTTGACAATATTATGTCAATCTAACAGAAACGTGTTAAACTTGTCTTTAAACGTATGAGGTTTAATTGTCAGACAAATGTGAAATGTCTGTAAAACAAAAACACTAAACTAAAACTAAAAACAATTCAGAAATATCGCCTCATGCTTTTATTTTAAAGTTTACAACATAACTTTTTATGTTTCAATGGAGGCTGCTCTCAATTCTTTCTGTTCTGCTTTAAATTTCTTCAATAACCGCATCTTCTTGACTGATGTAGAACTATTATAAATATTTACCACAGGTGCCCTCCCACCAAACGGAGTCAGAATTCGACAAACATGAGAAGCTTCACCTCGACTTGAACGACAAACTCAGTAATTCACAAAAAGTAATTCCAGGTTTGTGTGGCTGTGAGACGCGGCTAAAGCTAAAGTGAACGGGAAACTACTTGTGGTTTATCCTCATCTTTTTCTTTTATTTCACTTCTCTGCAAAGACACTTTCAAACCGCATCGATCCAAAACGAACCACTGGAAACAAGTCTCTGGAGTGCGGGCCCTGGAGGACACCATTGTTCATGTTTGTAATGGAAAGAGGGGAAACTGGAGGAAAAATACACTGACTCTCCACAGCGTCAGGCCCATCTGGTGTGAGACGTGAACCCAGGCTCATAATTTATTCAAGACGATGCTTAATAATTGATCTACGAGTCAAGGATCGTGACTTATAACAACATCTGTCAGCTCTGTCTCTCCGTCTCTTCTGCGTTTGTATTAATCTTGTGACTTCAGATCTGTTCCTCTGCTGATAGCGTTCTCCCTGGAGGCTCCCGTGTCTTTCATGTGCCATCACCTCCGTCATTTATCCCGGCTGGTTCCTGCGGGGGGCGCCACAGAGTCTGACGAGCGCCGGGAAAAGTGTGTGTGAGGAGAGGGAGAAAATAAAGCTGATTACAAGTCCTTAAAACTAATTTTTAAGTCAAATTAGCTCATGTTTTGAAAGAGGAATTAGTCCTGGTTTAGTTCTTGTTTCAGCCCTGGTTCAGTCCTTGTTCTTGTTTCAGCCCTGGTTTAGTCTTTATTTAGTCCTGGTTTAGTCCTGGTTTACTCCTTGTCTCAGTCCTGGTTTAGTCCTGGTTTAGTCCTGGTTCAGTCCTGGTTCAGTCCTGGTTTAGTCCTGGTTTAGTCCTGGTTTAGTCCTCATTTCCAGTCCTGGTTTAGTCCTGGTTTAGTCCTCGTTAAGTCCTGGTTTAGTCCTTGTTAAGTCCTGGTTTAGTCCTGGTTTAGTCCTCATTTCCAGTCCTGGTTTAGTCCTGGTTTAGTCCTCGTTAAGTCCCGGTTTAGTCCTTGTTAAGTCCTGGTTTAGTCCTCATTTCCAGTCCTGGTTTAGTCCTGGTTTAGTCCTCGTTAAGTCCTGGTTTAGTCTTGGTTTAGTCCTCGTTAAGTCCTGGTTTAGTCCTCATTTCCAGTCCTGGTTTAGTCCTGGTTTAGTCCTGTTTCAGTCCTGGTTTAGTCCTTGATTCAGTCCTGGTTCAGTCCTGGTTCAGTCCTGGTTTTGTCCTGGTTCAGTCCTTGGTTCAGTCCTGGTTCAGTCCTGGTTTAGTCCTGGTTTAGTCCTGGTTTAGTCCTCATTTCCAGTCCTGGTTTAGTCCTGTTTTAGTCCTTGTTAAGTCCTGGTTTAGTCCTGGTTTAGTCCTGGTTTAGTCCTGGTTTAGTCCTCGTTAAGTCCTGGTTTAGTCCTCGTTAAGTCCTGGTTTAGTCTTGGTTTAGTCCTCATTTCCAGTCCTGGTTTAGTCCTTGATTCAGTCCTGGTTCAGTCCTGGTTCAGTCCTTGGTTCAGTCCTGGTTCAGTCCTGGTTCAGTCCTGGTTCAGTCCTTGGTTCAGTCCTGGTTCAGTCCTGGTTCAGTCCTGGTTCAGTCCTGGTTCAGTCCTGGTTTAGTCCTGGTTTAGTCCTGGTTTAGTCCTCATTTCCAGTCTTGGTTTAGTCCTGGTTTAGTCCTTGTTAAGTCCTGGTTTAGTCCTCATTTCCAGTCTTGGTTTAGTCCTGGTTTAGTCCTTGTTAAGTCCTGGTTTAGTCCTCGTTAAGTCCTGGTTTAGACATGGTTTAGTCCTCATTTCCAGTCCTGGTTTAGTCCTTGATTCAGTCCTGGTTCAGTCCTGGTTCAGTCCTTGGTTCAGTCCTGGTTCAGTCCTGGTTCAGTCCTGGTTCAGTCCTTGGTTCAGTCCTGGTTCAGTCCTGGTTCAGTCCTGGTTTAGTCCTGGTTTAGTCCTGGTTTAGTCCTCATTTCCAGTCTTGGTTTAGTCCTGGTTTAGTCCTTGTTAAGTCCTGGTTTAGTCCTCATTTCCAGTCTTGGTTTAGTCCTGGTTTAGTCCTTGTTAAGTCCTGGTTTAGTCCTCATTTCCAGTTCTGGTTTAGTCCTGGTTTAGTGCTGGTTTAGTCCTCATTTCCAGTCCTGGTTTAGTCCTGGTTTAGTCCTGTTTCAGTCCTGTTTCAGTCCTGGTTTAGTCCTCGTTTCCAGTCCTGGTTTAGTCCTGTTTTAGTCCGTGTTAAGTCCTGGTTTAGTCCTGGTTTAGTCCTGTTTCAGTCCTGTTTCAGTCCTGGTTTAGTCCTCGTTTCCAGTCCTGGTTTAGTCCTGGTTTAGTCCTGGTTTAGTCCTGGTTTAGTCCTGGTTTAGTCCTGGTTCAGTCCTGGTTCAGTCCTGGTTCAGTCCTGGTTTAGTCCTGGTTTAGTCCTGGTTCAGTCCTGGTTCAGTCCTGGTTTTGTCCTGTTTTAGTCCTTGTTAAGTCCTGGTTTAGTGCTGGTTTAGTGCTGGTTTAGTCCTCATTTCCAGTCCTGGTTTAGTCCTGGTTTAGTCCTGTTTCTGTCCTGGTTTAGTCCTCGTTTCCAGTCCTGGTTTAGTCGTGGTTTAGTCGTGGTTTAGTCGTGGTTTAGTCGTGGTTTAGTCGTGGTTTAGTCGTGGTTTAGTCGTGGTTTAGTCGTGGTTTAGTCGTGGTTTAGTCGTGGTTTAGTCCTGGTTCAGTCCTGGTTCAGTCCTGGTTCAGTCCTGGTTCAGTCCTGGTTCAGCCCTGGTTCAGTCCTGGTTTAGTCCTGGTTTAGTCCTGGTTCAGTCCTGGTTCAGTCCTGGTTCAGTCCTGGTTCAGTCCTGGTTCAGCCCTGGTTCAGTCCTGGCATAGTCCTGGTTCAGTCCTGGTTCAGTCCTGGTTCAGTCCTGGTTCAGTCCTGGCATAGTCCTGGTTCAGTCCTGGTTCAGTCCTGGTTCAGTCCTGGTTTAGTCCTGGTTTAGTCCTGGTTCAGTCCTGGTTTCCACTCCTTGTGACTTCAGATCTGTTCCTCTGCTGATAGCGTTCTCCCTGGAGGCTCCTGTGTCTTTCAAGTGCCATCACCTCCGTCATTTATCCCGTCTGGTTCCTGCGGGGGGCGCCACAGAGTCTGACGAGCGCCGGGAGAGAGCGGCAGAAGAGCGAGGCGAGACAATGTGAGCGTGTGAGGAGAGGGAGAGGCAGGGAGCGCCGGTAATCAGGAGATGACAGATGGAGAGCAGCCGCCAGGGATTCCAGTTCGACTTTGAGATTGTACAAACGTGAGGAACAGACTCCACAACCAACACCACTTCTGCACTTCTCCTCTAATATTTCAAGCCTTTACAGACCCTTTAAGATTCCAGAATGGAGGCGAGATGAGGTCGACTGTAAATGTTTCAATGATTCTCTCACGTTAGATCTAAATTCTACTGGTTTCGAGTGGGGCTGTCAAAGTTAACGCGTTCACTCATGCGATAAATCATAGAGAATTGACACATTAATCACAAATTGACGCGGATTAATCACACGGGTCGATTTGACAAAACGCGCTCAGTTAAAGCCTCCTGCGTGACCTAAAAGAGCGCAAGAGGAAGGAACACGGTTCATTTTACACATACAATCCATTAATCCTCACGATGACGAGCACAGAAATCTCAGGGGCTGATGTTTACGAGCGCGGAGCAGCGGAGAACGGTCAAACAAACAAACACACGGCCGAGTCACGTGTCGAGCCGCGTGTGCTCCGTGACCAAAACTAAACTCACGTGTGACGCTGAAACAAGTGAACTGGACCAAACATGTCACCAAACTATTACAGAAAACACCAGCTCCATCTGTCAATCATACACGTCAGTTACCCATGTAACTATAATTCTATGAGTGTATGAAGGGCCCTTGGTTATGTAGCCTAGATTTACCTGAAACATGTGCCAGACTCAATATGAAATGTGTAGACTTTAAGTCTAGACAGATCTAAATAATGTACTTAAATATTATTTAAATATGTATTTAAAATTACATTTAAATAATGCATTTAGATCTGTGAATTCATAAGATGATTTAACTTTCAGAAGAAAATGTGCAAACATACTTTAAAATAGACATGTAAGCCATGACACTTGAAAAAGAGCGTGGTGCGATTAATCATGATTAATCACAGTTCCAAAGTGTGATTAATCAGATTAATTACAGCACTAGTTTTGAGTGTTTGTGTTGGAAAAAAGCAACACATTTGAATTTCTAGACAAGAAAAGCCACTTAGTGTGTTTTTCTACAACATAAAATGGTATTTTAGCTTCAAAAGAATCAAATTAGTGTATTTTATGTATTTATGGTATAGTATCTAATATATCGCTAGATAAACTAAGATAAACTGGTCCTAAACTATAGAACTCACTTCCCCTGAACAGAACAGATTGAGGAGCCCCTACTTCTGTTCAGAGTTTCAAATCGTTTGCTAAAACTCATCTTTTGCACTGGCTTTTAATTCAGGCTGAGCTAGACATTTTTATTACACATACGCTGTGTTTTTGATTGGTATTTTTCAGTATTAAATTGTTCTCTTGTGTTGTTGAACCTGTGCAGCGCTTTGGGGCAGTGCATCTGTTTATAAATGTGCTATAAATAAAATTGACCTTGACCCCTGATAACATGAAAAATGATTGTGGGCTCAACATTTCTGTGAGTATTTTTCAGTAAAACCCATAAATTTGGATTGTTCTTCATCAAAAATGCAAAGAGTTGATCATAATTTCCTCAAACATGATGTAAAATACAATAATAAATGTGTTTAAAGCAGCTCTGATGTCACTCACATGTGTCTGAGGCTTTTACTGACACTAAATCATCTACATTTGTCATATTTTGTGATATTCTGAGGTTAATCACATTATGCTGCACTTCACTTTTGCCTCCGTTTGGAATTTAGAATGTTTTTGTTTAATGGGTCTGTTCTTTTTGCAGTTAAACTATGGAACCAGACGCACAATTGTTGAACTCAATTACAGTCTTCTAATCCTCAGTGTGGAGCGACAGATAAGTCAAATATAACTGTTGAACTGACATGACCTTTAAAACTTTTAACAGTTACATTTATGATAAGCTTCTGTCATTGTCTGTTCAGATCATGACATTTAAAGTGCTGCAGGTGAACAGGAAAAAATCTTATATTTAAAGATATCAATGTTAAACTTCTCCTGTAGTTTAAGAAAAAAATGTATTACAAGTTTTTCATCATGTCATGTTTTCATGTAGAAATAAGGCATTTTATGTCGAAAAACAGCCAAAAATACAGATATTTGGGACTTTTAAACCTGAAAAATGGACAGAACAAGGTTTAAATTTGTTTTCATAGTGTAACATAGTTATAAAAAAAATGTACAGAGGGGATTTTGCATTTCTTATTTAGTTTTTGAGTAAACTAAATCTGACTGAAAATTGTACTAAAAATTCTAATTTTGCCTCATTTTTTTGCTTTAAACTTCAATAAATCAGTTTTAAAATTAGATACTGAAAAATCCATTTTGTCAAAATCTTGTTGATTCCAAAATTGTGAAGTTTGGTTTGTGTAGGATCTACTTTAAGGCTGATCTTTATGTCTCGAGGGACAAAAATGCATTTTAAGTAAACGGCCTTTGGAGTTTAATGTCGTTTTTGTCACTTTTAGCTGCATTTTGTTGCTTTTAGTCTCGTTTTTGTTGCTTTTTTGTCACTTAAAGTCACATTTTTGTCATTTACAGTCACATTTTTTATGTTTTAGTCACACTTCTGTCGCTTATAGTTGCATTTTTGTCGTTTTCAGCTGCATTTTTGTGACTTTTAGCTGCATTTTGTTGCTTTTAGTCTCATTTTGTCACTTATAGTTGTTTTTCATCACTTTTAGTCACATTTTTGTCACTTTTAGTAAAATCCTTCGTTGTGTCAGAATCTTGTTGAGTCCAGATTGTACAGTTTGGTGTAGGATCTACTTTAAGGCTGATCTTTATGTCTCGAGGGACAAAAATGCATTTTAAGTAAACGGCCTTTGGAGTTTAATGTCGTTTTTGTCACTTTTAGCTGCATTTTGTTGCTTTTAGTCTCGTTTTTGTTGCTTTTTTGTCACTTAAAGTCACATTTTTGTCATTTACAGTCACATTTTTTATGTTTTAGTCACACTTCTGTCGCTTATAGTTGCATTTTTGTCGTTTTCAGCTGCATTTTTGTGACTTTTAGCTGCATTTTGTTGCTTTTAGTCTCATTTTTGTCACTTATAGTTGTTTTTCATCACTTTTAGTCACATTTTTGTCACTTTTAGTCAAATCCTTCGGTCCGTTGTGTCAGAATCTTGTTGAGTCCAGATTGTACAGTTTGGTGTAGGATCTACTTTAAGGCTGATCTTTATGTCTCGAGGGACAAAAATGCATTTTAAGTAAACGGCCTTTGGAGTTTAATGTCGTTTTTGTCACTTTTAGCTGCATTTTGTTGCTTTTAGTCTCGTTTTTGTTGCTTTTTTGTCACTTAAAGTCACATTTTTGTCATTTACAGTCACATTTTTTATGTTTTAGTCACACTTCTGTCGCTTATAGTTGCATTTTTGTCGTTTTCAGCTGCATTTTTGTGACTTTTAGCTGCATTTTGTTGCTTTTAGTCTCATTTTTGTCACTTATAGTTGTTTTTCATCACTTTTAGTCACATTTTTGTCACTTTTAGTCAAATCCTTCGGTCCGTTGTGTCAGAATCTTGTTGAGTCCAGATTGTACAGTTTGGTGTAGGATCTACTTTAAGGCTGATCTTTATGTCTCGAGGGACAAAAATGCATTTGAAGAAAACGTCCTTTGGAGTTTAATGTTGTTTTTGTCACTTTTAGACGCATTTTGTTGCTTTTAGTCTTGTTTTTGTCCATTTTAGTTGCATCTTTGTCACTTTTTTTTTAAATCACATTTTTGTTGTTTTCATAGTCACTCAGTTGTTTTTGTCACTTTTGTCGCTTATAGTTCTTTTTTTGTCACATGTTAGTCATGTTTTTGTTGTTTTCAGCTGCATTTTTGTTGCTTTTCGTCAAATCGTCTAAATCTTTCTGAGTCCAGTTTGTACAGTTTGGTGTAGGATCTACTTTAAGGCTGATCTTTATGTCTCGAGGGAAAAAAATACATTTGAAGAAAATGGTCTTTGAAGTCACAATGTCCCAGAGAAATCTATGGAGGAAGTGGATTCAATGGAAGAATAAAACATCTTTAGGAGCAGATTGGACACGTTTGTTGTTTCCACATGAAAGACGATATGTTGAGACACAAAACTGACCCAAAAAAATGGAAGAAAAAGGGTTTTGCGTGTTGTGTCTCACCTTAAATAAAAACAATCTATAACATGGTAATACTTGGTTTAGGTTTGAGAAAAGGTCTTGGAAAAAGTCTCTCCAACAATTTATTCAATGATAATTCAATGTTTTTGCTTTCTTGCTTGCGTCAGGGATAGTTTGAATTATCGGTTGCTGAAGAAAGTTTTCAGTCTTAAATTATGAACCTCCAAATTACACATCTGAGCGTCGCTTTTGTATTCCGTCCACCACGACGGCTCTTACTGCCGTGAGTCACAATATTTTCAATTCATAAGCGCCGACGATAAGCACTTTCTGGCATTTCGAAATCACAGATGGATTTTTTGGAGCATTTTACTCTCGAAAACAAACAAGATAACGCCAAACTTTCATCCGTCAAAATGAAGATCTTAGTTTGAATGCTGTTCTTGTGGAGCTGAACGTTTTTGTGATTTTCATTGTAGAGTTCTGCTCAGCGTTCACATTTTAAACACGTCTTGGAGCAGAAACGTTACAGAAAAGACTGAAATATGAACTGATGAATTAATCGAAGGATCCCGTACATTTCAGAACGTGTTTGTGGAGGCTGTCAGACAGAAGACGACGGGATAATTTGCTGTTTGCACAAGAAATGATGTCACTTAAAACTTAGATGTTGGACTAAATCTATTCCTTTTATCCACCATGTGATAAAAGGAAAATGTCAAACTGCTGGACACATTGAATGTAAAGCTGTAACCCTCTTATTTTCACTTTAACTCAAAAACGATACATTAAAAAAAAACTTAAAACTTTAATGTTTATATGTATTCTGCCTTTTTTACTGTTACAAGTCTCTAAAACGCATTTTAAGTCGAATTCGCTTGTGTTTTGAAAGAGGAATTAGTCCTGATTTAGACATGGTTTCAGTCCTGGTTTAGTCCTGGTTTAGTCCTGGTTTAGTCCTGGTTTAGTCCTTGTTTAGTCCTAGTTTCAGCAGTTGTTTAGTCCTTGGTTTAGTCCTGGTTTAGTCCTTGGTTTAGTCCTTGGTTTAGTCCAGGTTTTGTCCTTGTTTCAGTCATGGTTTAGTCCCGGTTTAGTCCTGGTTTAGTCCTTGGCTTAGTCATGGTTTAGTCATGATTTAGTCCTGGTTTAGTCCTAGTTTCAGCAGTTGCTTAGTCCTTGGTTCAGCCCTGGTTTAGACTTTTTCTAGAAGCAATTTTCAATCAAATGAGCTTCTGTTTTGAAAGCGAAATTGTCAAAACCCAACAAAACCTCAAAGTCAATCAGAGCATCCTCCAGACTCCAGCTTTACACCGAATTACATTTAGAACATCTGATATTCCTCTGAGCAGAGCTTGTTTCCACTTATAATCAGAACATGGTAAAAATGGTAAATGGTCACATTTATATAGCGCTTTTCTACCTTTTTTAAGGCACTCAAAGCGCTTTACATCAAGGAACCAGTCACCCATCCACTCACACATTCATACACCAGTGTATACAGACACTGGGGGCGAGGTGGGTTAAGTGTCCTGCCCAAGGACACAACGGCATTATTCATCTGAAGGAGCTGAAATCACACCACCAACCTGCGGGTCAGGGGATCTGACCACTCAACAACTCCATGTCTGGAGTGGGATTCGAACTGCCGACCTTCGGATCAGAAGGCGCCCACTCTACCTACTGTGCTACTGCCGCTGCCGCTTCTTTCAGAAGAAATCATTTGTTTGTGCTCCAAAGGGTTCAGGAACAGCTTCTGTTTAGTCGGCCCTGGTTTAGTCCTGGTTTAGTCCTGGTTTAGTCCTGGTTTAGTCCTTGGTTTAGTCCTGGGTTCAGCCCTGGTTTAGTCCTGGTTTAGTCCTTGGTTCAGCCCTGGTTTAGTCCTGGTTTAGACTTTTTCTAGACTTTTATATTAATTCCGCCTGGACTTTACTTTATTTCTAAAACAATTTTTAGTCAAATTAGCTTCTGTTTTGAAAGCGAAACAAACGCTCAATCAGAGCATCCTCCAGACTTCAGCTTTACTCCGAATTACATTTAGAACATCAGATATCCCACTTATAATCAGAATAAATCATTGGTTTGTGCTCAGGAACAGCTTCCGTTTGATAATTGCGACCTCTCAAACATTCGATCCGGTTGCGATTCATCTTGCGGCGCCTGCAGGTTTGTTTCCGCGGGTCCAGGTAGTGACCCGACCAAGACAACATCTGACTGCGAGCGCTTCCCTTCGCACTAAAGACAAATAAAACCGATGGAGTCAGTGAAGAGGAGGGCCGTGCATCCACCCAAACCACAGCCTCCATCTGTGCTCAGACTGAAGGGCCAAACCGAGTCAGGACGCTCCCCATCAAAGCACGGCACTCGCTCTGAAGCCGTTTGGACAGATTAAGTGCAGCCTGATGAGTTTCGTGTGTGGATAATGTCTCGTGTTCTATTTTATTCTGTTCTATTCAGTTTTATCCAGTTGTATCGTGCTAAAAAACAAAACAAAAAGTGATATATAATAAATGGATGTGTTTAAACTCCTGAAGCTGGAGAAGAATCAGAGCAGAACAGCTGATGAAGACAGTCATTAATCCTGGTATCAGTCCTGGTTTAGTCTTTTAGTCCTGGTTTAGTGTTTTAGTCCTGGTTTAGTCCTTGTTTCAGTCCTAGTTTAGTCTTGGTTTTGTCCTTGTTTCAGCCCTGGTTTAGTCCTGGTTTTGTCCTTGTTTCAGCCCTGGTTTAGTCCTGGTTTAGTCTTTGTTTTAGTCCTGGTTTAGTCCATGTTTCAGCCCTGGTTTTGTCCTTGTTTCAGTCCTAGTTTCGTCTTAGTTTAGTCCCGGTTTTGTTCTTGTTTCAGCCCTGGTTTAGTCCTGGTTTTGTCCTTGTTTCAGCCCTGGTTTAGTCCTGGTTTAGTCTTTGTTTTAGTCCTGGTTTAGTCCTGGTTTCAGCGTTGGTTTAGTTCTAGTTTCAGCCCTAGTTTAGACTTTGTTCCAGCCTTGGATTAGACCTGGTTTAGTCCTTGTTTCTGCCCTGGTTTAGATCATGTTTCAGTCCTGGTTTAGTTCTTGTTTCAGTCCTGGTTTAGTCTTTGTTCAAGCCGTGGTTTAGTCCTGGTTTAGTACTAGTTCCGCCCCTGGTTTAGTCCTGGTTTATTTCTGGTTCCAGCCCTGGTTTAGTCCTCGTTTCAGTCCTGGTTTAGTCCTGGTTTAGTCTTTGTTCCAGCCGTGGTTTAGTCCTGGTTAAGTACTAGTTCCAGCCCTGGTTTAGTTCTGGTTCCAGCCCTGGTTTAGTCCTTGTTTCAGTCCTGGTTTAGTTCATGTTTCTGCCCTGGTTTAGTCTTTGTTCCAGCTGTGGTTTAATCCTGGTTTCGTCCTTGTTTTCCCTGTAGTCATGTCTTTTTAGAATACTGGACTGAGATGAATAAAACACTGCAAGTTACTTTCAACAATTGACTTGACTTTAAAAACTCTACATTTGGGACATAAAAACCCTGCAGTGGAAACAGCAGATGGATACTCCTGGAATGTACCTTTGGCAGCAGAAAAACGCTCAAGGACTGGGCTCAAACAACAACGGACGTTTGTAAAAGAAAAAACATTACATTCACACTTCGCTCAAATATCTAACAACCCATAAAGCATTATCTGAGATTCAAAAAGGAGGAATTCATCATTTTTCACCGGGTTCTATTCAGCACCGGGTCAAACGGAGCGCAAACGGCAGCCTTGAAAACGTTTAGCTTGCTTCGATGTTTTGCAAAATGATCATTTCGCTAAAATCACACAGTGGCAGACGGAATAAAGAGGGCTTAATGATCAAGCCGTGCTTTTTGACAGAGAGGACAGAAATGATGAGCAGAGGTAATAATAATAACGACGTGTTTTCATTCAGAACGAGATCAGGCGAAACTCTACAGGCAAAACTCATTTTTCTCTCAGTTTTCTCTCTCACACATCGACTTTTATGTGGAAACAACAAACGTGTCCAATCTGCTGGCGAAATTTTAGTTTTTAGGACAATTTTCAGTCCAATTTAGTTTCCTTAAAAACTAAATAAATCCAAAATCCCCTCTGTAAATGTTTGTGCAAAATGAACCAAGAAATTTAAACATGGTTCTGTCCATTTTTCAGAATTATATGTCCCAAATGTGTGCATTTTTTATCAGTTTTTATACATAAAATGTCTTATTTCTACACGAAAACATGACATGATAAACTTGTAATATATATATATTTTTTTACATTTTTGTGAGTAAACTACAGGAGAAGTTTACAATTGATATCTTTACATAGGAATTGGAAGATTTTTTTCCTATTCACCTGTAACGTCTCAACTTAATTGTTTAATCGCTACTTATTGATTATATATATATATATATATATATATATATATATATATATATATATATATATATATATATATATATATATATATATTTTTTTTTTTTTTTTTTTTTAAATTTCAGGGACAGTGCATATCAATCCACATTTACATGTAAATATGCCAGAATTAGCCACAAGGCTATTTTTCATCTGTAGTCCTGGACAGATGTTAAAATGTCACCCTAAACATAGTAAAAGTACATTGTTATTACAAAGTTAAAATGCATCACTCTAAAATCATACAATAGACAGACACTGTTAGCAGACAAACCTTGAACACTCACATAACAAAGAAAACAGCAACAAGCGAACAAGTAACAACAATTAAATTATTGAGTAATCATTAACTGGTCTGTTCACCTTATTCCGCCCACTTTTGCCTCTTTTTGCCACAGATACACACTTCCTGTTTGATGAAATCACTGCTTGCGCAAATGATGAACGAGGGAAAAGTCTGACACTAAAATGTTACATAAAGTAGATTGATTTGTGTAAAATGTTTAATGAACACGAGCAACAACAAGTCACAACGCACCGATTTCCTGAAAACGTCTTTTTAGTCGAGTAGAACTTATTTTCTGTTGAGCTCGTCTGCTCATATTCTATGAGCTGAAAGAAGAGGTTCTAGCACTTAGACGGAGCAGGAATGACAGAAAAAACACACAGGAAACAAGTTGTGTGTTTTTGCATGAAATCCTTGATGTATAAATATTTTTTCACGATCATGTTCACTTTGTATTATTCTTTTGCCTTTAATAGAGCTGTGATTATGATTAGATTTGAGATTTATGTTTTAATGATAGGATTCTGTTCACATTCACAAATTCACATATTAAACACAATTTTGTAGCTTTTAGTCACATTTTTGTCACGTTCAGCTGTGTTTGTCATATTTAAACGCGTCTGTGTCACTTTTAGCTGCTCTTTGCCATTTTTTGTCTCTTGTTTCAGAACATGTTTGTACAAATCCAAACTACTGTGTTAGCAGTTTTTATTCAAGTCAAACCAAGACATTTTGTTGTTTGTGGAAGGAATTATTGCACTTCAAACATTGCAGTCTTTGTGATTTGCTAATTCCATCCATTAAAAATGCGATTTTGTGTGGATTTGGTTTAATTGTAAAACTAACCTGTCTCACGACGGTCTAAACCCAGCTCACGTTCCCTATTAGTGGGTGAACAATAAGGAGATCGTGGGTTCGAATCCCGCACCACCCCAACATCGTGGTTTCGAATTCTGAACCACCCTAACATCACACGATCTCTCTGGGTGGAGTCTGCATGTCCTCCCCGTGTTACCGTGGGTTCTCCCCGGGTTCTCCGGCTCCTCCCACCGTCCAAAGACATGACTGTACAGGTTAACTGACAACTCTAAATTGTCCCGAGTGAATGAATGTGAGAGTGAATGGTTGTCTGTCAATGTCTCTGTCTCTCTGTGTCAGCCCTGCGACGAGTTGGCCACTGTCCAGGGTGTACCCCGCCTAAGGCCCAATTGTTGTCACATTCAGTTGTGTTTATCACATTTAAACGTGTCTTTGTCACTTTAAGTTGCATTTGTCACGTTTTATCGCTTTTAATTCTGTTTTTGTTGCTTTAAGTCACATTGACGACACGTTTTTGCCACTTTAAGTTGCATCTTTGTCACTTTTAGACGCGTTTTTTGTCGGTTTTAGTCGTGTTATTGTCACTTTTAGCCACGTTTTGGTGCATTGAGTCGCTTTTGTTGCTCGTTTGTACAAATCCAAACTACAGCATTAGCAGTTTTTATTCAAATCAAACCAAGACATTTTGTTGTTTGTGGAAGAAATTATTGCACTTCAAAAACTGCAGCCTTTGTGATTTGCTAATTACATACATTAAAATTGCAATTTTGTGTAAATTTCAGTGAATAGAGCAGCCCTGGCCTTTAAGAGGTAAATAAAGTCATCTGCTCAGAGGCTTCAGAGGCTAAACAACAGGAGAAAAAGTGAGTTTGAACAGACAGCTGCATTAAAGACACAAACAATCAATCATGACACGACGATTTCACAAAAACAGCAGCTTGTCACAGGGACCAGCTCACGGTTCCATTTTTATCGCCGAGACCAAAGCAGATCTGGACTCTGGACGTGGTTTTCGGGCGGCGCTCACCTGGTCTGGTGTTCTCGATGAAGCCAAACTTGGGCGCGGTGACGAGCCACAGCAGCAGCTCCTTCCCGGGCGTGTCCTGGTCCGTGATGGTAATGTGGGCCGTGGACAGCAGCACTCGACCGCCCTCCTCCACCTGGACACACGCCACACTCGGATAATAAAATACATCGCAAAAGTATCAATATCGCAATATTGGCCGACGCAATAACGATAAAACTACAAACGAAATGTACCGCACACCAGAGTCTTCATCTGAGAGAAATGTTCTGTTTTTAAAATGAAAACATTGAAAAGGGAATAAAATCTATCTTCACTTTGTCTTGTTTGCTTTTAGTTTTATATAGACCCTTTAAAAGTCTGTAAATAAAAACAGAATGGAGGAAAAACATGATGTGATTTCACTGAGAAACTGGGATTAACCTCAGAATATCACAAAATATGAAAAATGTAGATGAATTTGTCAATGTAAAAGCCTCAGACACATGTGAGTGACATCAGAGCTGCTTTAAACACATTTAACATCAACTCTTTGCATTTTTGATGAAGAACAATCCAGATTTATGGGTTTTACTGGAAAAATACTCACAGAAATGTTTTATTTTATCTAGAGATATATTAGATACTATTCCATAAATTAGATTCTTTTGAAGCTAAAATACAATTTTAAGGCGAGAAAATTGGTCTTTTGTCCATTGTTTGTTACAGAAAAGCAAACTAACTGATCTTTCTACTCTGGAAATTCAAATGTGTTGATTTTTTCCAACACAAACACTTAAATCCAGTAGAATTTAGATCTAATGTGAGACAATCATTGAAACATTTACAGTCGACTTCATTTTTCCTCCAGTCGCCTCCTTCTGGAACTTTGACAACGTCACATTTTAAAGGGTCTATAACAGGGGTGTCCAAACTTTTTCCATCGAGGGCCACATATTGAAATATGGACCAAGCAGAGGGCCACAAATCAATCGTGAAACGTTAAAAAAGCTGCATTTATCTGATGTTTTAAGCACCACCACATCTACATTCAGTCTCATTGCCTTAATATCAGGTCTGTGCTGCACCAAAATGTTAGTTATTTAGGTTGGAATTGTAGAAAATCTGAAATGTGCTGTAAATAGTACTTATCAGGACAATGTGGGCCAGTTCACCAGGAAGACTAAGGGCCAAGAAAAATTGGTCTGAGGGCTGAATTTGGCCCCCGGGCCTTAGTTTGGACATGCCTGGTCTATGGGATTGTTAAATGATGACGTCACACGCAGCATATTTTCTCACCTCCAGGTCCTCTGCGTCTGTCAAAGTAAAATCCGTGTTGTTAAAAGCAGCTCTGTGAGACGTCTGTGTCGTTTGCGTCAAATCAATGAGCACTTTATTGTCAGAGCAAACCGTAAGCGCGCCGTTAGCATGCTAGTTAGCTTTAATATAACGCTAAAGTCTGCTCTGAAAGTTGTGTAAAGCGCCTACAAACTCAGAGTGAATCATTTGGACGCTAAATTGCAAACCGTTTATGATGAACAAGCTCTGGTTTTCATGTTTTTAGTAACAAAACAGTAGCTAACTAAACCTTTTCTACGAGGAGTAGCTAATTAATGACATCATAACACATATCTCTCTCGTCTACCTGATTCTTTCTTTTATATAATTTAATCGTTTTTTTTTTTTTTTTAATGGAATAAAGTAAAATCCGTGTTGTTAAAAGCAGCTCTGTGAGACGTCTGTGTCGTTTGTGTCAAATTAATGAGAGTTTTATTGTCAGAGCAAACCGTAAGCGCGCCGTTAGCATGCTAGTTAGCTTCACTGTAAGGCTAAAATCTGCTCTGAAAGTTGTGGAAAGGTCTTACAAACTCAGAGTGAATAATTTGGACGCTAAATTGCAAACCGTTTATGATGAATCTCGCTCTCGTCTGCCTGATTCTTTCTTTTATATAATTAAACAGAACGGTAGCTACAGCGCTCCAGGCCTTTGTTCAAGAGTAAAACAAGTTTTTAACGGGACCGCGAGCAAAGCAGCTGTCATCCAAACATTAACGCACCCTGGCAATTTAGGCCACTTGTTTTTTTATTCTTATCCCACGGAAATCAATGAAGGGAAAGCCTCTCTGTCCTGTTTGTATTGATCGCTGGTAGATTTGAACAAAACAAAACAAAACTGAGCCCAGACTGCGGCGTAGTGTCAAAAACAAAACTAAATCAGCTGAAATTGACCCTGGAAGTGAGGAATACGCTGCATGTGACGATCTATTTATTATTGTCATTTTAATTGAAATGATTAAAAAACATGTTTCGATTATTAAGCTGTTTTTTGTTTTGTTTTTTTGTTTGTTTGTATTCTGTTATTTGTCTGTCTAGTAACAAAAATACTACACCAGGTCTAAACCAGGACTGAAACAGGACTATACCAGGTCTAAACCAGGACCATAACTTTGTTCAAAACCAGGACTAAACCAGAATTAAAAACCAGAACTAAACCAGGACTAAACCAGGACTGAAACAGGACTAAACCAGGCCTAAACCTGAACTAAACCAGGACTGAAACAGGACTTAACCAGGACTAAACCAGGACTAAACCTGAACTAAACCAGGTCTAAACCAGGACTGAAACAGGACTAAAACAGGACTTAACCAGGACTGAAACAGGACTAAACCAAGATTAAACCAGGTCTAAACCAGTACCACAACTAGGTTCAAAACCAGGACTAAACCAGGATTAAAACCAGAACTAAACCAGGTCTAAACCAGGACTGAAACAGGACTAAACCTGAAAACGTCTTTTTAGTCGAGTAGAACTTATTTTCTGTTGAGCTCGTCTGCTCCGTGTGAACTACAACGGAAACAAGGAATAAGGAGAATTCAAACGATAAAAGCGTGTGTGCGTTCTACCTGGATGCCGGGGCGCACGGTGACCTCCGGGGGGCGCTGCAGGGCCGAGCTGATGGTGATGGTGCACATCTGGTTGTCGAGGCGGTTGTTGTCTCCGTCGTACACCGTGAAGTGGAAGATGTCAGTGATGGGCTGCGTCCCGGTGTCCACAGACGTGATGTACCTGCAGAGACCACCGCCACGTGAGACACAACAGCAACAACTACAGCTCCACACGTTTAGGACGGTCCTCGAGGCCAGAAATGTGTCTGAACGCTTTTAAATATGAAAGATGTGTACCATTTAACTGAAACATCTGCAGAACTGAACCAGGACTAGACCAGGACTAAACCAGAGGACTAAACCAGGTCCAAACCAGGACTAAACCAGAGGACTAAACCAGGTCCAAACCAGGTCTAAACCAGAGGACTAAACCAGGTCCAAACCAGGACTAAACCAGAGGACTAAACCAGGTCCAAACCAGGTCTAAACCAGAGGACTAAACCAGGTCCAAACCAGGACTAAACCAGAGGACTAAACCAGGTCCAAACCAGGTCTAAACCAGAGGACTAAACCAGGACCACAACTAGGTTCAAAACCAGGACTGAACCAGGACTAAACCAGGACTGAACAAAGACTAAACCAAGACTAAACCAGGTCTAAACCAGGATTAAAGCCAGAACTAAACCAGGCCTAAACCAGGCCTAAACCAGGCCTTAACCAGGACTAAACCAGGACTAAACCAGGCCTGAACCAGGACTAAACCAGGACTAAACCAAGACTAAACCAGGTCTAAACCAGGATTATAAACCAGGATTATAAACCACGACTAAACCAGGTCTAAACCAGGACTGAACCAGGACTAAACCAGGACTAAACCAGGACTAAACCAGGACTAAACCAGGTCTAAACCAGGACTGAACCAGGACTGAACCAGGACTAAACCAGGTCTAAACCAGGACTGAACCAGGACTGAACCAGGTCTAAACCAGGACTAAACCAGGTCTAAACTAGGCCTAAACCTGAACTAAACCAGGACTAAACCAGAACTAAATCCTTAAAACTGAATAAAAATGATTAGTCGACTAATATAAAATTTAAAACAACTTGCATTCGCACTTTTTAACTCTCTCTACACTAGATGAACCGTTCCTCATTTGTCTGGAGGAACTCTCTCTACACTAGATGAACTGTTCCTCATCTGCCAGGAGGAACTCTCTCTACATTACATGAACTGTTCTTCATCTGCCTGGAGGAACTCTCTCTACACTAGATGAACTGTTCCTCATCTGCCAGGAGGAACTCTCTCTACACTAGATGAACTGTTCCTCATCTGCCAGGAGGAACTCTCTCTACACTAGATGAACTGTTCCTCATCTGCCTGGAGGAACTCTCTCTACACTTGATGAACTGTTCTTCATTTGTCTGGAGGAACTGTCTCTACACTAGATGAGCCACCTTCCTGCGCTTTATAAGGTTTCTACTTTTTCCCACAGAGTTTTTTGTAGTTTTTCCTTGACAGACGGGAGGTCAAGCACAGGGGGCGCTCTGGGACAGTTTACATTGTTTACTTTAACAGTTTTTCTACTTGTCGCCCGTCGAGGAAGCTGCCGTTGAGATTCTGTGCGCTACAAAAGTAAACAAAATTGCAAAAAAACCTAAATGTCAGTTCAAATCTGGGCTTTTGTGTCGTTTGTCTCAGTCTCCTCAGATTACAGATCCGCAGATTACTCAACATTTGTGTTAGTTTTATAAAAGCCGAAGCGTCCCTCGTCGTCGTCTCGTGTCTCCTTTCCCTCGCGCTAATCCTTCTAATCCTGTGTGTATCTAACAAACATCACGTCGTCTCTGTCGGCGAGGAAACGTTCACTTTCAATATTTACAAAGTCTTTTCCGCAAACGAAAAACCCCAAAAAGACGATTCAAAGTAAAGACTCTCTGGGGCGCATCCACAAGGTCGAAATGCAACGAAAAGAGAGCGTTTAACTTTCACGACTTTGGATTCAAATGGAATATTATGCCTAAAGAACAACCTTTAGTGCAGCAAAAATGTCCTCACTTTAAAAGGTCCCATATTCTGCTCTTTCCCCCTTCACACAGTCTATTCTAAGGGCTTTGTTGATAAAATGTTTGCGTTGTGTAATATCCATAACATAACAGTTTCCAAAAAACACCCATTTCTTGGACTGGCCCCCTCCTTGCAAAAGCAAACGGCTCACTCTGAGATCTGACCCCCCCGAACAGAGAGCAGGCTGCCTCCCCCGCCCAACCCATGACGAAGCCTAGAGTGGAGATGGTGCATGCGCCGTGTGCTCCGGTAAACAGCGATACACAAACACTGAATAAACATTTTCTCGTCCTGACAGTGCGTCGTGCTGAGTCCTACGTCCTGGATCTGACCTGGAGTTTGACGTGCTCCAGGGCCTCGACGACGGACGTGCCGTTTGGTAAATAACAAGCTAACTCTTCTATCTGTCGTATCCATCGTGTAATTACTGTGTAGCATTAGCATTAGCTGTTTTTATTCTTGCGGCTGCGTGCTTCCCGGAGGCGTGGCTTAAACACCGCGTCATCTTAGTGAGGAGCCCCCGTCTGCTGCTCAGCCGAGGGGGACGGAAAAGACAGTTCTCTAGTGAAAACATGAGGGAATCAATCAAAAAACCACTTTGGGCACAACATACGAGGCCCAAATAGCACTGGAGGAAGGTTAAAACCTCTGAAAAGTCCATTTTGCATGATATGGGACCTTTAAAAAAAAAAAAAATCCACAATTCAACAAAGCATATTTCTCTCTGTACAAAACTGTTAGCGATGAAAACAGTGTGAACGGCATTCATTTAGCAGAGAATTTCAAAAACCTTGTATCAATGATGTTTTGAGAATATGAAACTATTTCCCATTAAATAAATTAGATGAAAGACAGTAGAACTAACCAGGAATGTGTTTAACCAAAATGACTAGCTTTAGTAATTCATCGAGTCACAGAGAGCTCTGATTTATTGCAACAGTTCAATAGAAATCCCTCAAACCCGGCGTCCACAGCACGACTCTGTGTCTGAGATTAAGAGTTGAGGCTCCCACCGAGACCGAGATTAAACCCTGAACCATCGAACGACCAAAGACCAGAGCGACAGCCAACAGGTCTGTCCTCTCAAGCATCGACGGTCTGTGTCAAACATGTGACCGAGAGTAAAAAACAAACATGTGACCGAGAGTAAAAACAAACATGTGACCGAGAGTAAAAAACAAACATGTGACCGAGAGTAAAAAACAAACATGTGACCGAGAGTAAAAAACAAACATGTGACCGAGAGTAAAAAACAAACATGTGACCGAGAGTAAACACAAACATGTGACCGGCAAAAAAAAACATGTGACTGACAAAAACAAACATGTGACTGACAAAAACAAACATGTGACCAACAAAAACAAACATGGGACCAACAAAAACAAACATGTGACCCACAAAAACAAACATGGGACCAACAAAAACAAACATGTGACCCACAAAAACAAACATGGGACCAACAAAAACAAACATGTGACCCACAAAAACAAACATGGGACCAACAAAAACAAACATGTGACTGACAAAAACACAAACATGTGACCAACAAAAACAAGCGTGACTGACAAAAACAAACATGTGACTGACAAAAACAAACATGTGACTGACAAAAACAAACATGTGACCCACAAAAACAAACATGGGACCAACAAAAACAAATATGGGACTAACAAAAACAAACATGTGACTGACAAAAACATGTGACCAACAAAAACAAACGTGACTGACAAAAACAAACATGTGACCCACAGTAAACACAAACATGTGACCGACAAAAACAAACATGAGAACAAAAACAAACACGTTACCCACAAAAACAAACATGTGACCAACAGTAAACACAAACATGCAGAAGCGCTCAGCTGTGAACAGGATCATCATTTCCTTTTCCTTTAGTAACTTTCACAAACACAAAAACACTGCTAGCATGTAGCGCTAGCTTCAGCTAACGGAGCCTGGAACGTGATTCGCTCAGACTTTGGTCGTAGCTGATGGTGTGAATCATCGAACAGCGTCCTGTTTTAAACTCTCAGTCTCAGTGTGATGCATACATCGTGCAGCGGACACCCGGCTTTTCATGTCATTAGTAACGGAGCGCGTACAGAGTTATGATCGGTCCTTTACACAACTATGTCACTTAAACTACCTTGTGTCTGATCCAACTTTCCTAATTTTGACAACTGTACAAACATGCCTGTGTTTTATGTCCTGCTGCTCAATTTGATTTTAATTATCGCCCTCGTTCAAAATAAAACCACAGCCCACAAAAAGTGTGTCATCCCCAAAAATTGCACCCGCTGTGATCTGGCGCTGTGATCTTATTTAAGACCATCAAACAGAGGAACCCGCTACTGACAGTCTGGAGCTGACGGCACATCTGCACAGTTTAAGACTCAGTTTATCGTCTTAATAATCAGCTGTGCCGGCGGCAGTCCCTCTAACCATCAAGTCATCAGAATCAGATTTATTAACATTGTCAGAGATCAAACTTCACAAACACAGGAACTTGTTTTGACGTAAAGTGCAACATAAAACAATGAATAAAGTAGTAGCAAGATATATAAATAAAAAAGAGGCATGCATCAACTTTTAAAGGTCCCATAACATGCAAAATTGACTTTTCAGAGGTTTTAACCTTCCTCCAGTGCTATTTGGGCCTCGTATGTTGTGCCCAAAGTGGTTTTTTGATTGATTCCCTCATGTTTTCACTAGAGAACTGTCTTTTCCGTCCCCCTCTGAGCAGCAGACGGGGGCTCCTCACTAAGATGACGCAGTGTTTAAGCCACGCCTCCAGGAAGCGCGCAGCCGCAAGAATAAAAACAGCTAATGCTAATGCTACACCGTAATTACACGATGGATACGACAGATCGAAGAGTTAGCTTGTTATTTACCAAACGGCAACGTCCGTCGTCGAGGCCCTGGAGCACGTCAAACTCCAGGTCAGATCCAGGACGTAGGACTCAGCACGACGCACCGTCAGGACGAGAAAATGTTTATTCAGTGTTTGTGTATCGCTGTTTACCGGAGCACACGGCGCATGCACCATCTCCACTCTAGGCTTCGTCACGGGTTGGGAGGGGGAGGCCATCTTTGCTTTACTTCCTGATACGGAGGCTGCCATCTTTGCTTTACTTCCTGATACGGAGGCTACCATCTTTGCTTTAGGGCGCCACGTGACGACAATCCCCCACTTCATATAAAAACGGTAATTTCGGTGATTTTAGAAACGGTAGAAAAGAACATTTCCTTCTATTTTATTTAAATACCGCTAATAATTCAGTCCTGTCTGTGATTATAATGTGACATTTTAGAAAAAGGCTGGTTCCAAGAGGCTGCAGTACCTCACACGACCACTAATCAATCTGGGACACGGACAGAGGGGGCGTGTCTTATCCAGTTCTTTTAATACATCCATGAGCAGCACACGTTTCATACCTGATGCGCTGCCTGTTGATGTCGTCCATGGTGAAGGACGAGTACTCCTGCAGCTCCTCGTGCTTCTGCTGCGTCTCGGAGCGGGTCAGGATCCCGTACATGGGCACCGACACCAGCTGGATCCGGATCTGGGCGTCCGGAGACACGTCGTCCTGCGGCGAAGACACGTGTGGATGAACGAGCGCAACACGGCGATAAAAGAAAGGCTCACGTCACGGGCAGAGAACGGGATCAGCTGGAAATGAACTATTCATGCTTTGTTTTCTTTTTACATTTCAGACCAATGGTTCTCAGCCTTTTTTGTCAAGAGTATTTTTGTCTCGAGTGCCCACTAAGCTTTTGTCTCACACTCAGAGAACCCTTTAACTTGAGTTTCAGACAAATAAATGGGTTTAATGGTCACATATAGTCAATTATTACTGTAATAGTTTTGGTTTAATTATATTTATGGTCCAAGGTTCTCCAAAAATATGCTAAATTTACAAGTAATTTATCTTTTTTATTCAGTAAAAGTCTCAGAACCCCCTTAACTTGAGTTTCAGACAAATAAATGGGTTTAGTGGTCAAACATTGACAATTATTACTGTAATAGTTTTGGTTTAATTATATTTGTGGTCCAAGATACTCCAAAAATATGCTGATGATTTCACTTTTTTAGATGGGTTTAATAGTCACATAATTCGATTTAACTTCATTTCATTGTTCATTTCAGTTGTGCACACATGAAGTGCATTCAAATCAACGAAAAATGGACAAACCACAATCGAAAATGAGCAGAAAGAAGAAAAAAATCTTATAAATATCTGCCCCTTTCTACATCACTACACAGAAATACAAGAGGGTCTTAGAACACCTTCTTTGTTTGTTTTACAGTAACACACAACGCAACACTTATACGGATGATTTATTTATTTTTTTAAATTGAATTAATTATATATATATTTTTTGTTGCTTTTTTAAATTATTTAGTTCATATGATTTTATTGTTGTGGCTTTAAATTGTTTCTTAAACCTATAGATATATTGTCAGTTATACTATTACATTTTTTTTGTTTTAAAGGATAAATATTCTGTTTTTTTCATATTGCTGTGTCCTTTAAAGGGCCTATGACAGGTTTTCATGACTTTCTAATTTTGACTTTATTTGGTGTATTAATACCAGTTGTACAAATACATTATAGTTTTACACCAATCAAGCAGCCATTTGTGGAGAAAAGTGGACAAATCTGTTGAAAATGACAGGAAGTGAACAAACTGATGACATCACACTGGGGAGACAAAGGTTATGCATAATTTACACAAAAGAAACTACTTTTTTTGATCCTTTAAACATTGATTCAACAAAATAAAGGCTGTCACATATATATTTTATTAGTAAAATAATAAAATCTGTAACATTAAATTACTTTTAGGCCTGCGTACAGGATGGTTGCTATGGTAATTTCCTAGTGTGATGTCATCATTTACAACCAGGAAGTCAAACTAAAAACGAAAAAATTGCTAAACCGTGATAAAATGTGTAAAGTACTTTAACAAAATTTGAAATATATTTATCTTAACTGCATTTTTGTCAAATGAGTCATCCAACCTGTCAGGGGCCCTTTAAACGTGCTCTTGAGTGCCTTAAATTTTCTCATGTAAAAAAAAAGTTTCTTATTCATTCTATTAGGGCTGTTAATCTTGAGTCGATTAATCGGTCGATAGTGTCTTGGTCGACCAACATTTTTATTCGTCGACTAATTATTTGGGGAATTTTAGGGGATTTATTCACAACAGCAGAAAAGAGACCCGTAGTGAATTAAAATCTGCTTTTTAAACTCATAAATACTCACTTTGCCCATAGTTTTCTGCATAAATGTTTGTAATAAATAGTCCAATACTCAGCCAATTAGACTGTTATTTATTATTATGAAGATTTCTATGGACAAAATGTGAGTGAGAAGATTTGAGAGATTATACTCTGCCTTTTTACATCTAAATACACAATTTTTATGACTTTTCTGTATAAATAATAGTTTTTGCAGTCAGAAGTCAGATCATGGAAATGCCACGCCCCCTTTTCAGTCGACTGATCGATCGGCAGAGCAGGTCTTTGGTCGACCGAGAATTTCTTTGGATTTTTTGTCAGCCTTTTTTGTCGAGAGTATTTTTGTCTCGAGTGCCCCCTAAGGTTTTGTCTCACACTCAGAGAACCCTTTAACTTGAGTTTCAGACAAATAAATGGGTTTAGTGGTCACATATTGTCAATTATTACTGTAATAGTTTTGGTTTACTTATATTTATGGTCCAAGGTTCTCCAAAAATATGCTAAATTTACAAGTAATTTAACTTTTTTATTCAGTAAAAGTCTCAGAACCTCCTTAACTTTAGTTTCAGACAAATAAATGGGTTTAATAGTCACATATTGTCAATTATTACTGTAATAGTTTTGGTTTAATTATATTTGTGGTCCAAGATACTCCAAAAATATGCTAAATTTGCAAGTAATTTAACTTTTTTAAATGGGTTTAGAAATTTTAATTCATAATTTCATTTCATTTCATTGTTCATTTCAGTTGTGCACACATGAAGTGCATTCAAATCAACGAAAAATGGACAAACCACAATTGAAAATGAGCAGAAAGAAGAAAATAAATCGTATAAATATCTGCCCCTTTCTACATCACAACACAGAAAGTTTTTTTACAGTAACATGCAACGCAACAATTACATGGATGATTTATTTATTTTTTAAATTGAATTAATTATATATATTTTTTGTTGCTTTTTAAATTATTTAGTTCATATGATTTTATTGTGGCTTTAAATTGTTTCTTAAACCTATAAATATATTGTCAATTATACTATAATTTTTTTAAAATTTTGTTTTAAAAGGATAAATATTCTGCTTTTTTCATATTGCTGTTGGTCTTTAAACGTGCTCTTGAGTGCCTTAAATTTTCTCATGTAAAAAAAAAACAAAAGTTTCTTATTCATTGTATTAGGGCTGTCAATCTTTAGTCGATTAATCGGTCGATTCCGTCGACTAACATTTCAACTAATTATTTGGGGAATTTTAGGAGTTTTATTCACAACAGCAGAAGAGAGACATGTAGTGAATTAAAATCTGCTTTTTAAACTCATAAATACACACTTTAGCTGTAGTTTTCTGCTTAAATGTTTGTAATAAATAGTGGCTTTGTCTATTACTCAGCCAATTAGACTGTTATTTATTATTATGAAGATTTCTATGGACAAAATGTAAATGAGAAGATTTATGAGATTATACTCTGCCTTTTTACATCTAAATACACAATTTTTATGACTTTTCTGTATAAATAATAGTTTTTGCAGTCAGAAGTCAGATCATGGAAATGCCACGCCCACTTTTTAGTCGACTGATCGATCGGCAGAGCAGGTCTTTGGTCGACCGAGAATTTCTTTGGATTTTTTGTCAGCCTTTTTTGTCGAGAGTATTTTTGTCTCGAGTGCCCCCTAAGCTTTTGTCTCACACTCAGAGAACCCTTTAACTTGAGTTTCAGACAAATAAATGGGTTTAGTGGTCACATATTGTCAATTATTACTTATATTTTTTTTGTTTTTATTATATTTATGGTCCAAGGTTCTCCAAAAATATGCTAAATTTACAAGTAATTTATCTTTTTTATTCAGTAAAAGTCTCAGAACCTCCTTAACTTGAGTTTCAGACAAATAAATGGGTTTAATAGTCACATATTGTCAATTATTACTGTAATAGTTTTGGTTTAATTATATTTGTGGTCCAAGATACTCCAAAAGTATGCTAAATTTGCAAGTGATTTAACTTTTTTAAATGGGTTTAGATGGGTTTAATAGCCACATAATTCGATTTAATTTAATTTCATTGTTCATTTCAGTTGTGCACACATGTAGTACAGTGAGTGAGTGAGAAGATTTGTGAGATTATACTCTGCCTTTTTACATCTAAATACACCATTTTTATGACTTTTCTGTATAAATAATAGTTTTTGCAGTCAGAAGGCAGATCATGGAAATGCCACGCCCACTTTTTAGTCGACTGCTCGATCGGCAGAGCAGGTCTTTAGTCGACCGAGAATTTCTTTGGATCGACCACAGCCAAAAATTAAAAAATCAGTCATAAAATTTAAAAAAAGCCTCTCTTTAAATGTGAACTAATTATCTAAATAATGCGTGTGACAGAAACAGAAGGTCGCTCACGGTGAAGGCCAGGTGGTGGCGCCGTAGCACGGTGCTGCTCCGCTCCGTCACCTGCAGGGACAGTGCCGCGTTGGGGTCCGGCCGGGGCCCCTCGCCCCCCGCACCCACCACGGCCACCGTCACCGCCGTCGTCGCCATGGAGATGCCGTCGCTCACGGACACGGCCATGTGGTCGTCGAGGAGCGAGCGGCCGCCGTGACGATAGAGCAGGACGCCACGGGTCACGTCTGCGAAGGAGAAGACGTCGCCTGCAGAGGGAAAAGAGGGACGTGAGAGGGACAGCATTACAACTGACCTTATTCTGCCCCGCCCACTTTTGCAGTTTTTTTGCACTTCTGTTGCAAACGCACTTCTGTTTGACGAGAACTCCGTTAAAGCTAATGATGAACGAGGGAAAAGTCTTGACGCTAAAATGTTACATAAAGTAGATTGATTTGTGTAAAATGTTTAATGAACACGAGCAACAACAAGTCACAACGCAACGATTTCCTGGTCAGTCTGAAAACGTCTTTTTAGTCGAGTAGAACTTATTTTCTGTTGAGCTCGTCTTCTCCGTGTGAACTACAACGGAAACAAGACGGCGGCGCGTACGGCAACTTCAGGAATAAGGTGAATAAAGACCCTTTAAAAGTCTGTGAACACAAACATTCTAAATTCAGAACGGAGGCAAAAGTGAAGTGTAACATAATGTGATTTCATTGAGAAACTGGGATTAACCTCAGAATATCACAAAATCTGACAAATGTAGATGATTTAGTGTCAGTAAAAGCCTCAGACACATGTGAGTGACATCAGAGCTGCTTTAAACACATTTATTATTGTATTTTACATTATGTTTGAGGAAATTATGATAAACTCTTTGCATTTTTGATGAAGGAACAATCCAGATTTATGGATTTTACTGAAAAATACTCACAGAAATGTTAAAGCCCAATCCTTTTTCATTTTATCTAGAGATATATTAGAGACTGTTCCATAAATCAGATTCTATTGAAGCTAAAATACAATTTTAAGGTCAAGACTAAGCCAGAACTAAACTAGGTCTAAACCAGGACTAAACCAGGACTAAACCAGGACTAAATCAGGACTTCCAAATGTTAAAAAATACATTTAATTCTTTAATTCTGGAAGAGTTAGTACAGTTTATACATTTGTGGTTGGTATCTGGTCCCGGTGCTCTTAGAACGCGTCAAAACTGGGACTAAACCGGAACAAAACCAGGACTAGACTTCTGGCGCTCGGTGGGTGTTGAGTGTCATTCCTCACCCTTGTCCATCTTGTGCTGCGTGTCGGTCCTGATCAGGTCTCCGTGAACGGGTGCCTCCGTCAGCTCGAACTCCAGCTCGTCCGGAGCCGTGTCTGCGTCGCTCACGGCCAAATGCTGCCCTCCTGTCGATCACGCACAGAGTCAGACATTTACAGGGAAACAGGCACGACGTCGAGTAAAAACGGGTAGAATCGCGAACGTTACGCTTGATTTGTAAACCTCAGACTTTGCTTTGTTCGTCGGTGGAATATTTACATACATAAATGTGCCTTTAAAGGGCCTCTGACAGGTCGGATGACTCATTTCACTAAAACGCAGTTAAGATAAATATATTTCAAATTCCGCCTAAATCTTTACAAATTTTACCCCGGTTTATCTATAGAACTATAATAAAACCTGGAAGATGAAACCAAAATGGCGCCCTGTTTATCCCTGTGGAGTGAGCTCATTGGTGCATGACCCCAAAAAGTTTCTAACTTCCGCATTTACTTCCTGATACGGAGGCGGCCATCTTTGTTTTACTTCCTGATACGGAGGCTGACATCTTTGTTTTACTTCCAGATACGGAGGCTGACATCTTTGCTTTAGGGCGCCACGTGACGACAATCCCCCACTTCATATAAAAACGGTAATTTCTGTGATTTTAGAAACGGTAGAAAAGAACATTTCCTTCCATTTTATTTAAATACTGATAATAATTCAGTCCTGTCTGTGATTATAATGTGCAATTTTAGAAAAAGGCTGGTTCCAAGAGGCTGCAGTACCTCACACGGCCACTAATCAATCTGGGACACAGACAGAGGGGGCGTGTCTTATCCAGTTCTTTTAATACATCCATGACTTCCACTTGTCACGGGCCCTTTAATCGCCCCTTAAAGGAGACGTCCCTGATTTTTACTGTTTTGAAACGTCAAGCACAGAACCAACTCATGTTAAACCAGGTCTGCTCAACGTGGGGGCCCTCCAGGCGATCTGACCTGGTGTTCTGTCGAGCGCAGGTGCGTCCCTGTCGAAATCTGAGCCCCGCCCCCCACGTAATCCGACAGTGCCGCATGTATCGAGTCACGCCTCCCCTCTTTTTGAGTTAGTTTCACAAGTTTACAAATAAAAAAGTCACAGAAATATTTTAAGAGGCTTCTAAAATGTCAGTTTACATTATTAGATAACACTTTATAATAATTACACTTATTCATACCTTAGTAAAGCTTAAACAAAGACTTATATAATTGAGAACAATAGTTTATTAAGAATGATTCAGGCTTAATAACTACTTAACTAATACTCTAACCCTAATTCCTAATCCCAATCCTAACCCTCACTTTAATTAAGTAGTTACTAAGGTTGAATCATGCTTAATAAACTATTTAATCATTATGAAGTAAGTCTTTGTTCATGCTTTGTTAACGATAATTAAGGTTCTGTTATTATAAAGTCGTACTCATTATGAATCTGGAAACTTTATAAGATTATTAGCAAACTTTGACGAGCAAATGTCAGCATTGTTTTTGCTCCTTTTGACAGTAAAACTAGCTTACAATATCATTAATTTATATGTTTTGACGATGTTTCGAAAGGTAAAGTGTAAGTCCAGTTCTGCTCCTCCTTAAAACAATCATTTACAGCCAATTAATTTAAAAAAGAGCGCAGATTTCGTGTTTATGTCGAATTTTCCTCCCTCAGGTCAGGCTAGCCAATTATTATTAATAAGCCAGGATATTTTCACAAACAAAAGTATGTTTAAGTATGTGTGTTGAGATTTTCTTCCCCTGGTTATGTTATATTTAAAGGAAATTGCAGAGATTTAACGGTGAAAATTAACGTAGTCCAAGTCAATATTCCGCAGAATGTTTAAAATATTAATAACGAGCTTGAATCAATGAGCAAAGAAAATGAATGAAAAAGGAAAAGGACACCACACCGGCCCCTAACACATCATCCACAAACTAGAACTAAACCAGGGCTAAACCAGGTCTAAACCAGGACTAAACCAGGTAAAAACCAGGTAAAAACCAGGGCTAAACCAGGACTAAACCAGGGCTAAACCAGGGCTAAACCAGGACTAAACCAGGACTAAACCAGGTAAAAACCAGGGCTAAACCAGGACTAAACCAGGGCTAAACCAGGACTAAACCAGGACTAAACCAGGTAAAAACCAGGTAAAAACCAGGTAAAAACCAGGGCTAAACCAGGACTAAACCAGGGCTAAACCAGGGCTAAACCAGGACTAAACCAGGACTAAACCAGGTAAAAACCAGGTAAAAACCAGGTAAAAACCAGGGCTAAACCAGGACTAAACCAGGGCTAAACCAGGTAAAAACCAGGGCTAAACCAGGACTAAACCAGGACTAAACCAGGTAAAAACCAGGTAAAAACCAGGGCTAAACCAGGACTAAACCAGGGCTAAACCAGGGCTAAACCAGGACTAAACCAGGTAAAAACCAGGGCTAAACCAGGACTAAACCAGGACTAAACCAGGTAAAAACCAGAGCTAAACCAGGACTAAACCAGGGCTAAACCAGGACTAAACCAGGGCTAAACCAGGACTAAACCAGGTAAAAATCAGGGCTAAACCAGGACTAAACCAGTTAAAAACCAGGGCTAAACCAGGACTAAACCAGGACTAAACCAGGACTAAACCAGGTAAAAACCAGGACTAAATCAGGTCTAAACCAGAATTAAACCAGGACTAAACCAGAATTAAAGCCAGGACTAAACCAGGTAAAAACCAGGACTAAACCAGGACTAAACCAGGACTAAAACAGAATTAAAGCCAGGACTAAACCAAGACTAAACCAGGACTAAACCAGGTAAAAACCAGGACTAAACCAGGACTAAACCAAGTAAAAACCAGGACTAAACCAGGGCTAAACCAGGACTAAACCAGGACTAAACCAGGACTTCCAAATGTTAAAAAATACATTTAATTCTTTAATTCTGGAACAGTTAGTACATCGTCGATGTAAACCCTCATTCGTCCAGGTGTGGTCCATCGTAGAAAGGGGTTCAGAGGTTGTCATCCGCACGCCGTTTAAAGATCGAGACGTTTCGACTTTTATCCAAAGTCATTGTCAATCAGAGAGCTGGTATGGGAACCTGGGCCTTATATGCTATAGGCATATAAGGCCCAGGTTCCCATACCAGCTCTCTGATTGACAATGACTTTTGGATAAAAGTCGAAACGTCTCGATCTTTAAACGGCGTCCGGATGACAACCTCTGAACCCCTTTCTACAACAGTTAGTACAGTTTATGCATTTGTGGTTGGTATCTGGTCACTGGACACTGTCCCGGGGGCCGACCATTTACAGTTTGGATGTTTACAGCATGGACCTGTTTCTGTTTTTTCCGTTTCAAAATAGTAAAAATCAAGTACCGCCTCTTTAATTTCCTCATGTTCTTGTTTGTTCTGATCTGATGTCCCTCTGTGCGGAGCGTGTGGTTTATAATCCCACTTGTAATCAGAGTAAACCAGACATAGAGTGTCAGCTTCAGAAAGAACACGGTCCTTTAGTTTGTTGTTTGTGTTTTCGAGGCATAAACGGACCGAGCGACTAAAACTATACGTGGGCCACATGCTCAACATTTGATACAAACCACACCAAGTCAAAGCTAAAGTAGAAAACTAAAGCAGAGGAGTTTGCGCTGGTTCTCTGGAGCGTCAGTGCTCGGCAACAAAGAAAAAGAAACTCAAGGACAGCGCGGCCTGTTAAAGGAAAAATATTCTGCATTTTTCATTTTGCTGTTCGCCTTTAGACACGCTCCAGTGCCTTCAATTTGCCGTCTCATGTTTTAAAACAAACAAAAAAGTTTATTCTTCATTCTATGCCCTGTGTTATCTGAGTGCATCCAGCCAGCAGATGGCGCCAGTGCAATATACAATGTAGTGAGCTGAAAAAAGCGCCGAAAAGATGATGCTGATTTGCTGCATCGGTTGTCGAGTTTTGAGGCAGAAATGCTCAGAACGAGTTTAGCGATGATTTAAAGGGCCTATGACAGGTTGAAATACACATTTAACTAAAATGCAGTTAAGATAAATATATTCAAATTTCTACTAAAATCTTTACAAATTTAACCCCAGTTTAGCTGTTTTTTAGGTTTTAAATTTTACTTACGTAAAGTATGACATCATACTAGGAAATTACCATAGCAACCAGACTGTCTATTGGGCCAAAACTCCTCTAAAGTCACAGATTTTGTTCATTTGACAAAGAAAAACACATGTGAACACCTTTATTTTGTTGAATTAATGTTTAAAGGGACAAAAAAGTAGTTTATTTTGTGTTAATTCTGCATAGCCTTTGTCTCCCCAGTGTGATGTCATCAATTTGTTTACTTCCTGTAATTATCAACAGATTATTCAACTTTTCTCCACAAACAGCGACCTGATTGGTGTAAAACTATAATTTATATTTACAACAAGTATTAATACACTGAAGAAAGTCAAAATTATAAAATCGTAAAAACCTGTCATACGCACTTTAAGGACTAAAAACAGCAGAAGATTCTCGGATAAATGACATAAAATATCGTAAAAACGTCCTTCATCTAAGGCAGAGGTCTCAAACTCCTGTTAAGAGGGGCCGGATTTAGAAAATTAGAGTTGGGCCGCAACAGAGACAAACTTGAAAACCCTCACAAACAACATCTACATGAGATTTTAGTAGAAGTTTTACATTTAAAGGGGGGCTGTGTCGGTGCTACACAGCAAAAAATGTAAATCTATCCAAACCTAAAATGGCTTGAATTGATCATTTTTATCTGGATTTGAGAAGTTTTGACTTGATGTGATGTAATTGCTGATGTGATGCAGAATATTTCATGGTTTCAAGGTTTTTCTGACTGATTCTGCGATAATTTTGCTTTAAAATAATAAAATCCATTTGTCAGTAAAATGATCTTAACCCAGTGACAGATAATTTGGATTGAAATGAGAAATAATGTGTTGAAACAAGTCACAAACTGTTTGAAACAAGTAAAATAATCTAGTTCCATCAAATAAATTGTCTCCACTGATCTTAACGAGTCAAAACGTCTGAAATTTAGATTAATATCCTACAATCAAGACATTTTAACTCATCTAGAAGTTCATTATCTGCAGTGCGTATGGGTTTTATCAGCGGGCCGCGTGTAACACAAATTAAAAATAATCTCGGGTGACGAGTTTGAGACGCCCGATCCAGGGAGTTCAGCAGGAAGTGTTTTTGACGGTCGGAGGGAGAGGACTTTCTAAACAGGATTCATCAAACTAGAGTGAACGAAGCTAAACGTCTGAACGAGTTAAAAGTTAAAAAGAGTCACCGTATCAGAATATCTTCCTTTTAAAGCTCACGCCCAACGTAAACACGAGTTAAAATGTGCAAAGACAGGACCCGAGGACTCTGACCGAGGACTCTGACATGAGTAAATTGACACAGGGAGATGCCGACGCGTTTCCACCCCCTGAGGTCTTCAGCTGAAAGTTTGGAACACGCCGGCTCGTCCCTGTGTCAATAAAGCGTTTCACTTCGATCAGAGCGCCCCGGCTCTCCTCTCTTTTTCCACGGATCCTCGAAGAGCACCTGATCTAACACCGCAAAGACGAACTTCTACATGAGTTAAAATGTCTTGATTTCAGGATATTAATCTGAATTTCAGACGTTTTGACTCGTTAAGATCAGTGGAGACGATTTATTTGATGGAACTAGATTATTTCACTTGTTTCAAAGAGTCTGTGACTTGTTTCAATACATTATTTCTTACTTAAAATACAAAGTGAACATGAATCGGGATAAAATTGAAATCATGATCTGGCCCCAAGAAAATCGTGATAATTTTTTGCCGTATCGCCCAGCTCTGAGCTAAATCTGGTGCAGATCATCTTTTCTTTTATAAGATCAATGGGTTTATACATGCTCCCTGACAAATAAAGACTAAACTAAACTAAACTAAACACCACCAAATGTCAAAAACAGCTTCAGTTTGACTCGGAGCTCATTTTCGTCTGGAGTTTTAGGGAAAACATTCACTTATATTAGTTTCACTTCTGCCGCTTTCGTTCGATTGCTCTTTTTTCGCTGTTAAAACGCGCCAAATGCCGTGGTATTTTGGTGACCTTCTTTAGCGTTTGTGAGAAAAATCACAATTAGAAATATTTTTCTTAAATGGTGCAGCTCTATTAAAGACAACAGAAAAATACAAAGTGAACATGAATCGTGATAAAATTGAAATCATGATCTGGCCCATGAAAATCGTGATAATTTTTTGCTGTAACACCCAGCTCTGAGCTAAATCTGGTGCAGATCATGTTTTCTTTTATAAGATTAATGGATTTATACATGCTCCCTGACAAATAAAGACTAAACTAAACACCACCAAATGTCAAAAACAGCTTCAGTTTGACTCGGAGCTCATCTTCGTCTGGAGCTTTAGGGAAAACATTCACTTATATTAGTTTCACTTCTGCCGCTTTCGTTCGATTGCTCTTTTTTCGCTGTTAAAACGCGCCAAATGCCGTGGTATTTTGGTGACCTTCTTTAGCGTTTGTGAGAGCAGCGTGTGTGGTTTCCTCACCGACGGGGGCCTGTCCGCCCGCGCTGACCTCCACCACGGGGTCCAGCACCTGGAACACGGGCGGCTGCTGGTGATTGGACAGGACCAGGATCGCAAAGTCCATCTCTGGAGTCGTGTGCTCCCCGTCAGACACTGAAACAGAGAGAGCAGCATGAACGCCTGGCAAATGTACTCTAACATAACGCACCTGTAAAGAAAATACACGTTATATTAAATGAAAAAGATAGACACACATGAACGCTGGTCAAATCCACTTTAAAATAAGGCACCTGCAAAGAAAATACACAATATTTTAAATTAAAAAGCTAGACACAAATTCATATCTGTCAAATGCACTTTAAAATAATGCACTTGTAAAGAAAATACACGTTATTTTAAATTAAAAAGCTAGACACACATGGGCGCTGGTCAAATACACTTTAAAATAATGCACCTGCAAAGAAAATACACAATATTTTAAATTAAAAAGCTAGAGACAAATAAACGCCTGTCAAATGCACTTCAAAATGAGTTTTTTTTACTTTGCCATCGGAATGTCATGACAGGTGAACACCAGACAGAAAATGACACCGAATCCACATTTTTGCTCAGATTTGGGCTTTTAAAGACATGTGGTCCTAAACTTTTCATCAGCTGCAGAACAGACTACAGTGATCCCTCACTATATCGCGCTTCATCTTTCACGGCTTCGCTGCTTCACAGATTTTTTTTTCAGTGCGGATATTTTTACAGTGCATTGTGCTCTGAATCCTGATTGGCTCAGGGGCTTTACTGTTGTCTAGAAATAAAATATTGACGCTGTGCTGTATTGGTTTTTCACTTGTCAACAGTTTTCGTTTCTGTACATTCTGACAACTTTACGTTTGCATTTTTTCTCTGTGACAAAACCCACAATGTCGAAGAAACGCTCTGCGCCGACAACGTAGAAACAGACGCTACAGGGGGCGGAGTCAGGACCAAGAGGCACAGACTGTGAAATACACCAGTGACAATGTTTACAAACTTGTATTACTATATTAAAATTATTGTTTTAAACAGATTTTGGGCTTTAAGACAGGTTTTGATTTTTGGTTTCATTCCATAGTTCAGTATTCATTGTAAAATAATAAAAAATAAAGCTGAGACTACTTCACGGATTTCACTTTTCGCGTGTTATTTTTGGAACGCAACTCCCGCCATAAACGAGGGATCACTGTATATCAGTTTAATTGTTACTCTTGTAACTTTTTTTTTGTCTAACTCCCTTTTCTTGTTGTTTATTTGAGCTCTGCTTGGAACATTGTTAAGATCCATGAAAATGTGACTTTTGTCCATTTATTGAACTGGTCTTTAACTGTTGATTGGGGCTGTGTTTACCCTAGTTTTACATTTGTGAAGTTTCACTTTTAGTCATACAGACTTTAACATCATAAATACAGAGTGATTCCTGGCTCAGAGCAAGAGGACCTTGTAAACATAATTAATAAAATGAAGTTAATGAAGAAAAATACAACTCCTGGTCTGTTTTTCGATGAAGGGACACAAGTACAAACACAAAAAGGTGAATTTAACATAATATATCATCAAGAGTTGAAACTTCAGCCGGCCATAAAGACAAACTAATATTTGAACACGGCTAAAGCTTGTTGATTTGGCAGAGAATGTGAGGGAAATTGCAGCACCTTTTGTGAAATGGAGAAATGTGTGTGTAATGGCAGGAGCAGCAGCGGCAGATGAGTTATGATGCGTTTAATGAGCGAACGGCAGAATGTCTCATTGGAAAAGCAGACAGGAAACATTTTGCTCATTTTCTTTGTGATGGATTAGCTTCATTATAACTGCGCTTTGAAATGATATAAATGGCCATAAAAGCAAATGATACCAGGAGCCAGCCAGTTAGCGCTAGCATACCGGAATTATAGAGACGCAAAAGAGACGGAGAGATTTGTTTGTAAGACGTTCAAATTAGGGACAAACTGTTCAATAAACGCGACAAGAGAAAGATGAAGAAAGTCATGGCTGAAAGTGTTGGCACCGCTGTTCCCTCTAAAGCAGAGCGCAACTCCCACGGCCTCCAGAGGGGGGGAGGGAGTGAGGGGGGGAGGAGAGGGGGGGGGGGGGGGGGGAGAGAGAGAGAGGGAGAGAGAGGGGGAGAGAGGAGAGAGAGAGCAGAGAGAGAGAGGGAGAGAGAGAGAGAGAGAGAGAGGGAGAGAGGAGGAGAGAGAGGAGAGAGGGGAGAGAGAGAGGGGAGGAGAGAGAGGGAGAGAGAGAGAGAGAGAGAGAGAGAGAGAGAGAGGGAGGAGAGAGGGAGAGGGAGAGAGAGGGAGAGAGAGAGGGAGACAGAGAGAGAGAGGGAGAGAGAGCAGAGAGAGAGAGAGAGAGGGAGAGAGAGATGGAGAGACAGAGAGACAGAGAGAGGGAGAGAGAGAGAGGGAGAGAGAGAGAGAGGGGGAGAGAGAGAGAGAGAGAGGAGAGAGAGAGAGGGAGAGAGAGAGAGGGAGAGACAGAGAGAGCGAGAGAGAGAGAGAGAGAGACAGAGAGAGAGAGAGGCCACAGAGAGAGGCGGAGAGAGAGAGAGAGCCCACAGAGAGAGAAAGAGGGCTAGAGACACACAGATTTACACACACACACACAGTCATTTTCACATGCTACACATTGGCCTGGCCACACAATGCCACACATACATCTGCCATTGGCCCACATTACTTCACAA
The DNA here is from genome assembly GCA_019453435.1 of Rhinogobius similis. Taxonomy (NCBI): domain Eukaryota; kingdom Metazoa; phylum Chordata; class Actinopteri; order Gobiiformes; family Gobiidae; genus Rhinogobius; species Rhinogobius similis. The sequence continues at coordinate 6,011,251 of CM033629.1, forward strand.
CACAGCACACTGCAGAACCCACATTCATTACACACACATTAGTTTCATAGCATGGCTACTACTACACACTATTTTCAATACTTTTTCACACACATTTTACATTACTTTTACACAGCTACACATTAGCTCACATGTCCCACACATACACACACACATTACTTTTACACATACTCTCACACACACACACACACACACACATTTTTTTACTTCACACACGCAATATTTTTTACATTTCTCACACACAGCCATTACTTACACACAGCCAAAAACCACACACACATTTTGGCCACTACATTGGCTATCATTACATTTACTTTTACTATTAAGATTACTTTTACTATTATTACTAATAAACCACATTAGACTATCTTATCACACATTACAGATTTGGCCACACATGCACACGCAAGATCACACACTGGCAAACCACACACACCACACATTACTTGGCTACATACATACATTACACACACATTTTTACACACTCCACACACCACACACACACGTACATTTACTTACACACGCCACACACTGTCAACCCACACATGGCCCACACATTATTTCACTACTGGTCACACACTACACAGCACACACACATTACGCCCCACACAGAGAGAGAGAGGGAGAGAGAGAGAGAGAGAGAAAGAGGTAGAGCGAGAGGGAGAGAGAGCAGAGAGAGAGAGAGCGTGAGAGAGAGAGAGGGAGAGACAGAGATAAAGACCGGGAGAGCGAGAGAGAGAGAGTGAGAGAGAGGGAGAGGGGGAGGGAGGGAGAGAGGGGCAGAGAGAGGGAGAGAGGGAGGGAGAGAGAGAGAGGGGGGGAGAGAGAGAGTGAGAGAACAGAGAGAGGGAGAGAGGGAGAGAGAGAGAAAACAGAGAGAGAGAGAGAGAGAGAGAGAGAAAAAGCCAGAAAGAGAGAGAGAAACAGAGAGAGAGAAAGAGTTAGAGAGTAAGAGAGGGAGAGAGAGAGAAAAGAGAGAGAGAGAAAAGAGAGAGAGAGAGCAAGAGAGAGAGAGAAAAGAGAGAAAGAGAGAGAGAAACAGAGAGAGAGAGAAAGAGTTAGAGAGAAAGAGAGGGAGAGAGAGAGAAAAGAGAGAGAGAGAAAAGAGAGAGAGAGAGCAAGAGAGAGAGAGAAAAGAGAGAGAGAAACAGAGAGAGAGAGAAAGAGTTAGAGAGAAAGAGAGAGAGGGAGAGAGGGAGAAAAAAAGAGAGAAAGAGAAACAAACAAACAGAGAGAGGGTCTCCAGCCTCTCAGTGCCGCGCTCCTGAACACTCCTGATCATTAACATGTGTGAACTCAAAGGCTCAGGTGGAGCTGAAGTTCTACAGCCCATAAGCTTCAATCCAGTCTTTACTCTGGACCCGCCCCGACGAACAATCAAGTCGCATGTTTGGAGGGAATTTTGTTGGAAAAATGTGCCACGTTTTTTTCTAACACCACGTCAAAGTTGTCAAAGTGTGCACTATCCACCAGGGCCGAGCAATAAATCTATAAATATAACGGGATTTCCTCTGGTCCGACAGCGCTGAGAGTGAGACGTATATTTACCGGGACATGTTCCTGCCGCTATCTGCCTCGTCAGGACTGTCACCGGTGCGTCGTGTTACTTATCAGCTGATGTTAGCCGTAAAAAGGCCATTGAAATGAGGACGAGAAGCACAGACATCGTGAGCCGTGACAGTCCTGAAGAGGCTCAAACATGTCCCGGTTAAATATACAGGCAACACTCGTTATCAAGCTTTGTTTTTGGTCAGTTTTCTCTCTCACATGTCGTCTTTCATGTGGAAACAACAAACGTGTCCAATCTGCTCCTAAAGATGTTTTATTCTTCCATTGAATCCACTTCATCCATAGATTTCTCTGGGACATTGTAACTTCAAAGGCCGTTTTCTTAAAATGTATTTTTGTTCCTCGAGACATAAAGATCAGCCTTAAAGTAGATCCTACACCAAACTGTACAATCTGGACTCAACAAGATTTAGACCAAACGAACAGAAGGATTTGACTAAAAGTGACTAAAATGTGACTAAAAGCGACAAAATGCGACTGAAAATGACAAAAATGTGACTAGAAGTGACAAAAACGCACCTATAAGTGACTAAAGTGTGACTAAAAGCATAAAAAATGTGACTAAAAGTGACATAAACGAGACTAAAGGCAACTAAATGTGACTAAAAGTGACAAAATTAGACTAAACTCCAAAGATCCAAGTTCTTAAAAATGCAGTATTTTTGTCCCTCTAGACATAAAGATCAGCCTTAAAGTAGATCCTGCACCAAACTGTACAATCTGGACTCAACAGGATTTAGACCAAAAGAACAGAAGGATTTGACTAAAAGCGACTAAAAGCGACAAAATGCGACTGAAAATGACAAAAATGTGACTAGAAGTGACAAAAACGCACCTATAAGTGACTAAAGTGTGACTAAAAGCATAAAAAATGTGACTAAAAGTGACATAAACGAGACTAAAGGCAACTAAATGTGACTAAAAGTGACAAAAATTAGACTAAACTCCAAAGACCGTTTTCTTAAAATGCATTTTTGTCCCTCGAGACATAAAGATCAGCCTTAAAGTAGATCCTACACCAAACTGTACAATCTGGACTCAACAAGATTTAGACCAAACGAACAGAAGGATTTGACTAAAAGTGACTAAAATGTGACTAAAAGCGACAAAATGCGACTGAAAATGACAAAAATGTGACTAGAAGTGACAAAAACGCACCTATAAGTGACTAAAGTGTGACTAAAAGCATAAAAAATGTGACTAAAAGTGACATAAACGAGACTAAAGGCAACTAAATGTGACTAAAAGTGACAAAAATTAGACTAAACTCCAAAGACCGTTTTCTTAAAATGCATTTTTGTCCCTCGAGACATAAAGATCAGCCTTAAAGTAGATCCTACACCAAACTGTACAATCTGGACTCAACACGATTTTGACCCATATGTACAGAAGGATTTGACTAAAAGCGACAAAAATGTGACTAAAAGTGACTAAAAGTGACAAAAAAAAACACTATAAGCAATAAAAATGCGACTAGAAGTGACAGAAACATGACTATAAGTGATAAAAATTCAGCTGAAAACAACAAAAATGTGACAAAAAACAACTATAAGTGACAAAAATGTGACTAAAACTGACAAAAAATGCAATTAAAAACAAGACTAAAAGCAACAAAATGCGGCTAAAAGTGACAAAAATGACCCTTAACTTCAAAGGCCGTTTTCTTAAAATGCATTTTTGTCCCTCGAGACATAAAGATACACCAAACTGTACAATCTGGACTCAACAAGATTTAGACCAAATGAACACAAGGACTTTTTAAATATCTAATTCTAAAACTGATTTATGGAAGTTTTAAGTTTAAAAAAAGGAGGTAAAATTTGAATTTTTAGGACAATTTTCAGTCCAATTTAACTAATTTAACTAAAAAAGAAATCCAAAACCCCTTCTGTAATTAATTTTTTTAATAACTAATATGTCACAAAATGAACCAAGAAATTTAAACCTGGTTCTGTCCATTTTTCAGATTTAAATGTCCCAAATGTGTGGATTTTTGGCCATTTTTTCACATAAAATGCCTTATTTCTACATGAAAACATGACATGATGAAACACTTGTAATACATTTTTTTCTTACATTTATGTGACTAAACTACAGGAGAAGTTTAACATTGATATCTTTACATTTCAGTTTTTTACCTGTTCACCTGCAGCGTCTCACCTTAAGTTACATCACATTCTCTGTTGAAAGCTGTTATAAAACACTTGGACGTCACTTCAGCTCTGGACCGCAGAGCAGCTATTAACCAAATGTGCTAAAATTACAGTTAATTATGTCTCGAGCAATCATTTAGAAAGTGCGCATTCGTTCAGATGGTTGATGCAGTAATTAGTATTTAATTAGGTCTCTATAATTACGGTTTAAAATGGTAATAATTGTGGCGGAAAATCATTTTAAACGTCCTGCGATGTGCACAACTGACACGACCGCTTTGAATCATGTAATAAAGATGTTTTATCGCGAAAAACACACCCGAAGTGTTCTGACGTCAACAGCTCTTTATAATCCCGGCTGAAAGTGTTGGCAACCCTAGATTTTTTCCAGAAAACGTAATATTTCACCTAGAAAAAAAATTGCAATTGCACCTCTTTTGTTATACACGTTTATTTCCTTTGTGTGCCTTGGAAAAAAGAATTTAAAAACCCAAAACTGATCAAATTTCACTTTAACAGAATCAGCTTCTGTCCTTTTAATCTGCTTTCAGGTGTGATTTTTATATTGCCCACACATGTTTTTTTTCTTTAAACGTGCATCACATGCTTGAACACATTTATTTATTCAGTTTTGAAAGAGTGCCGATACTTTTGTCATCCCATTTTTGGAGTTTTGCGTGAAATTATGTCTAAATTTGATTTTTTTTTACTCTGGTGTTTTGTTTGTTCCAATAAACACAAAGTAAATAAACATGTATAAAGCAAAAAAATGCGGACTTGCAATAGTTTTCGGGGAGAAATCATCCGTTTCCTAGACAACGCTTTTGGCCGTGACTGTATAATCTGATTAAAACTGCTGGATCACCTCAAAAAAAATAAAAAATAAAATAAAAAAAAGAAGAAAAAAAAAAATAAAAAAAGTCACTCGGTTTCTACATTTGTTTAAGACATTTGGTGCACGATACGTACATCAGAAAAACTGGTTAAATTCAGAAAATAATCGTAATTTGACTCTTGAAGATTCGTTCAGATCAGGGGTGTTCAAACTGTGGCCCTCAGGCTTCTTGATAAATTGGCAAAATTACCAAAAGTAGCACTTTTTAGTGTCAAATTGGAAAAAATATCTCGTGCCAGCGCTCGTCATTAGCCTTTAAACATGCTCTTGAGTACCTTAGATTTGGCACAGCATGTTTTGAACAGAAAAAAAAAGGTTTATAAAAAACAATGAACATCACGCTGCTCTACAATTATACCAGGTACTGTAATGTTGTAAATATGTATTTTTATGTTATTTGCTTTTACTTGTCAAGGACTACAGATGGAAATTAGCATTTTTGCTAAATCTGGTGCAGCCATCTTTTAAATGTGACTGCACACTGTCCTTTAAATAAATAAATAAAATTAAAATCTGTGTCTATTGCGAGTTTACCACTTCACTTACTGAGTTTAGGTGCCATCTACTGGCTGCATAGCACTCACACAAGCTAAATATGCGTTTGTGAAGAAAGCGAGTGAGCCTAGCACTTGTACTGATCGTGTTCAGAGGCAGAAATGCTCAAACGAGTCCACGATTTAAGGACACCGATTCTACGACTTTCTTGAGCTTTAAACCCTGTTCTAACAGTGTTCCATCATCAAAAACACACCTGGAGTTGCATTCAGTTTCATTCCCGCTGTTTTGAGGAATGTTTATTAGAAAATCCTCTCCGTTCAAGCGTCAAACACACTTCCTGCTGAACTTCTGGGATTTTCTGGCATATTTTCAGACTTCATACGTCATTTATCTGAGAATATTCCACTGTTTTTAGTCATTCTGATCATTTCTGCCTCTAAACACGATCAATGCTGCAGCAAATCCACACAATGACGTCTTTTCAGCGCTAACTTCACTAGATTGTATACAGCACTGGCGCCATCTGCTGGATGCACTCAGTAAGTGTCATTTCATAGTGACTGATAACACAGGTCATTGAATGAAGAAGAAACTTTTTGTTTTAAAACATGAGACGGCAAATTTAAGGCACTCAAGAGCCAAAAATGCAGAATATTTTTCCTTTAAAACATCAGAAGATTCTCCAGAGTCCTTTAAATCTTTCTGTTACTAAACAAACGATCGATCCACGTCTACTTATCATACTGTGTCGACAATTTTGGTATTTTTTTCTAATTTTGCGTGCAATTTAAAAACTCAAAATACACAAAGGCATAAACAGGGAACAGATCCACTACAATGAAAGTGGATTATCGTCTCCGTTGAAATTCATAAATGTGAACTGGACGCCGCGGTTGTTGCCCTTTGCCTCAGCGAGAAAATATATTTGACTTTTGCGCGCCCTTTATGCAGAGTTTCTGTGGTGAACCGAGTGTTAAAAGCAATAGTGGCCCTGCACTCTGGTGAAAAGTGTTTTTGAGGGCGGCTCGTGATAAATAAAAACATCTACAGGTCGTTTAGAGGTTTAGACACACAAGAGCCACAAAACAAGGGTCACACGGGAAAACAGCACACACAAACGCCCAGGAAAAAAGCAAAGGCTGGATAAAAGTAAAGAAAATAGCTTGAATTGAAAATATATATTGTTTTTGAAGGTTTTTACAAGTTTTTACTAAAGCTGGCGTGTTCATTCTCGTGATTAATCATGGAAAACTGATGCATTAATCGTGAATTGTCACAGATTAATCGCGCATTCCATTTTAATTAATTTTTAGATTACACCCAATTAATCGTAATTGGATCGAAATCACAAAGGCTGCAATTTAATAAGTGACGCTATAAGTGAGAAAAACTGCACTACAAGCAACAAAAAAGCGACAAAAATGCAACAAAAAGTGACTTAAACACAACTAAAAGTGAAAAACACGGCTAAATGTGACAAAAATACAACTAAAAGTGACAAAAAAAAACCTAAAAGTGACTCAAATATGACTAAAAGTGACTCAAACACAACTAAAAGTGAAAAACACGGCTAAATGTGACAAAAATACAACTAAAAGTGACAAAAAAACTAAAAGTGACTCAAATACGACTAAAGTGACTCAAACACAACTAAAAGTGACTCAAACACAACTAAAAGTGACAAAAACACAACTAAAAGTGACAAACTACACTACAAGCATCAGAAAAGTGACTGAAACTGACAAAAATGCAACAAAACGTGACTCAAACATGACTAAAAGTGACAAAAACATGACTAAAAGTGAGAAAAACA